>JAPDSC010096875.1:0-10918 GCA_026290005.1 Latrodectus geometricus
TTTTTTTTTTTTGGAGAAGAAATATCTCTTACCAAGTTTACGTAATTAATTCTTTCCTGAAAAAAAGCTTAGACACCTAAATCAAATAAAACAGGATAAATAACAGAAAGCGTAGATATAATACATTGAAATATTATGATTTAAAAAAAGAAAACATCCGTACAAAAGGGCTCTTTTCTTATTAAAATGCCTAACTTAAATAGTGTTATAAATCCCCTCGCGATGAAGTAAATACTGAGGTTGCCAAAACTGAATGTTGTAAAATATTCAATATTCTCGATATCTGTCATCAGATAAACGATGATATCCGTTAAAAAATTCACCAAAGGGATTATATGGCCTCTGTGCCAAAAAATAAAATAGAAAAACAGACACACTCTTACAATAAATACTTAATTCGCTCATATGCACTGTTAAAAGTGTATTTTGTTAGCAGTAACTATGTTTTATGGACAGGGTACTGCTTATGTTTGAACTTAGCCAAAAAATTGAAATTATTTGTTAGTATTTATTTATATTTTTAAGTTTGTTACTTATTCAAAATTTTCACACAGTTCATTATCCTAAAATTAAAGTTAATAAGCTAAAATTGCAATAGCACAATACAGTACAAATGAAGAAAATGACAGTTTCACTCGTTAGTGTCCAGGATTTGCGAAATGCTTAAGTCCCACAAAATTAGAGTCCATAGTACTTTAAATTTTTTTTAAAGTACTATAAACTCTACACTTTGAAAGGTTCAAGAAACCCGGATTGAGGTCATGCTAATATTTCAAACTGAAATTCTCTCTCAAAGGGGCTAATGAAATCAATTTATTAGAATATTCATTAGGTTCAATAGTATTATTTCCATACTTTTTGTTGTTTCTTATTCTATCGTCATGGAGCTGTAATGATCTATTTTATATTAATCCCGCCGCGGAAGCAGACAATGAGTGAAACGGTCTGACTTCCCTTTCACTTATGTCTGAAAAGAACTCACTTCCAGGTGAGTAGTGTAATGCCTAACACCGAAATTGTATTAGCTCACATATTAATTATTTGGATTTAATAAATATTTTTAGTTTAAATAATTAAATTATTTAAACTTCGTACAATAGATTTCATATCTATCATATCCCCACCTAAAGATCTATTTTATCCTGTCATGGATCTGATTTAGTCATTAAGCTAATCTAGATCCATGAACTGATAAAAAGTTCAAAACATAATGAGGAATTCAAAAAAAAAATCCTCTTTTTTCATGTCTTAAGCATGAAAGCAGATGATCAGACGTAAAATATGTGATATTGCATTTCTTACACATGGGAAGATTTTGTTTCCTTGGCCTATTCTAAGACATTTCAGATGTTCACTTAAGAGTCTGGATAAAGTTGTTTACTGCACACGACTACCATTAGAAGTGACAGCACCTCAATCCAATAAATATGTAAGTAGGAAACAATATTACTACATTCATCATCATTGTTCAACAGGCGCTATGGATCACATCCTGGATTATACCGTGAGTGGTGTGGTTCATTTGTCTCCCCCATTCATTTCCTGTCCATAAATGTAGAGCAGAAGCTAGTTTAAAAAAGATATTCTGCACTAAACGTCCTCTACCATTAAGGATTGGCAAATTTCTCCCCACTCCCATTGAATATAGTTTTAGGCATTAACTAAGTCTTTTATTGCAAACGTTTTCTAATAAATGGCAATGAGAGTTGGAGCATTTTCCATGCACTCGAGAAGCATGCCGATCAAATTTTCCTATTCACTAAAATACAATACACGTTCGTTTTTACAATCTATTGATTTATGAAAACTCACAATTTTACAAACCTATGGACGCAATGATCATTTTTATTCCAATTGTAGAAGTGAAATGTTGAAAAATCTGGCTCTTATGAATTCATTGTCTTGCTAAGAAGCAATAAATGGAAGACCATTTGTGTTTCATTTTAATCGAATTAAAAAAATATTTTATTTCATGGTTTAGAAACTTGGATCAGAATTTTTACTGGAGATTGTTCTGTTTGTCACTTAACCATCATTTTATTTGCAGCGGGACCTACAGATTAAATTGAATTCAATACTACTACAAGTATTAGAGCCCAAGGTGTTATTTGAATCCACAAACTGTTAAACCGACGGGGATCATACGGCAGCCAGTTATGAATTTTTAGTGGTAAATCCATTAAATTATGATTAGCCAACTACATTTCTGTTTTGAAAAATGGATTTTTTTAAGCAATTCATGTGAAAGCTTTTCGATCTAATCTAATATTTTCTCTTACAGCCAATACATCAGAACATAATCAGTAGTTTTAAGTACAAGTATCATCAAGCACTTAAGCAAGGAGTGATCACGGCTTGCCTTATGAAATAGAAATTCCACACGATAGATTTATAAATTTTAGTTTGGACATGCAGGTCCAAACGAAAGTTCAACCACTAACATTTACAGGACTTGAACTTCGACAAAGAAATCTACTGCCGATAGAAATTTTACACCAAGATTTTTTATATGCGAACTGATATGTAATTTGCACGAAAAAAAGTATCGGATGATTGAGAACATGATAATTGTGAATGAAAATATATGCTTATAAAAATATTTTAAAACAAAAAAATGGTTGAATCCTATTTGGACCCACTCCACAGCCAAAAATGAAGACAAATCAACAGAGTGCAGTGGCAAATTAAGATTTTTTAATACAACAAATATCAAGCTGCGTGTTTAAAGATTGCGATTTTATGCCAAACAATACCAGAAAGCATTTTTTAAATGAATCCTTATTACTTTGGAAATAAATCTTTGTTAGAATAAATGAAAATCATGTTTTTAGAGAAAAAATTTAAATGTAGAAAACTGAATAATTTTTTACAAATTTAAATTAAAATTAACAGTGTTTTTACATAAATGGGACAAAATATTGTGAAAATAGTTAATTTATGAGGTATAAGATATATTTTTTCCTTCTAACTATATTATAGAAAGCAAACGTTTTTTATACAAAGCGATTGCTCAGAATAAAAATGTATACAATGTTTTAACATATAATTTGTCTTTTAAAAGAAAATATGAACAGTTGTGTTCTTTTAAAAAATATGAGTGACTTTTAATATGAGTGTTCTTTTTAAAAATATGAGAATTTTCTAATGTTCAACCATACTTGTTAGCACTATAATCGGCGCGAACAGGAATGGTGCAAAAAAAAATCGCCAAGTTCGCCAAAGGGCAATTTAAAATATATTTTTACCCATGAATGCAATGAGTTAAGCGCTTTTATTGTTCAAATTATTGATTCAGATTTTGAAATTAAGCTTGAAAATTGTTTGTTAGTGTACTGCAAGTGTTAAGAAAAAAAAGAATTTTCAAAATTGATGTTATTCATGTAATTGATTTAGTTACATTGCTTGTTTAATTGAAACGAAATATTATAAAACGATCATAAATATTTGAACTAAAAACAATATTTTTTCGTTTTTACTTTTTATATACTTCATAATATGCATTCTCATAAATTGCATAAAATAAATATTCTAGAATTGTCTTAAAATATAGCGGTAATGTCCATTAAAAATATAAAAGAAATATTCGAAATCGCGTGCGCTTGATATGTAAGCGAAAAAATGTAGTCATTTTTCTGCCGCAAAGCGGTGTGGGCTAAAATAGGATTTTACTCAGAAAAGATAAGTATTTGACATTTATTTTTCCACTTCACAAAATTTCGGTTTTTGTAACAATTTTACAGATTCTATCAGTTCCTAAAAACAAGCATTTAGTATTTTTAAATTTTTTTTCTAAAAAAGTAATTCATAAAAATGTTTTTTTAACGTTCTTTTCTTGATACTAATCATTTTTAAAAAACTCTTTGTTCATTAGAATTCTGTCATTGAACACGATTTCCTAGAATGTAACAAGCAATAAATCTTGCCCCAAAACACTTGAGTCAGCAGCTGCATATATTCTCAACTCTCAATATTCTACATCGGCGCGGATTGATTCCTGGAAGTAATGACTACGCCATAACTCTTATTTTTTTTTTTTTTTTTTTTTTTTTACTTTTCTTCCGTTTTTATTTTTTAACGAAGATCAATAACAGTAAATTGATACATCATTTCAGACTCATGCATACTTTTTTTCTTTCTTTTAATGCAAGTTTACTTTTACTTTTTCTAACTTATTAGCCACTTTAATTTCAACAAAAAAATATTTGATTCAACAACAAATTTAAGAATATATCTTCAGTGGACCGTATATAGTAGTATTTATAACACTTTTATCACAGCACAGATAAAACGGAAGTCGGAATTCTTTCCACTTTTGCTTCGTTTTAACAATTATTCATTATGAAAATAAATTTACTCTTATGTTTAAGAATTTCTATCATGTTACTTTCCGAGATTAGTGTCAATATGAAAATCGTATACTGTAGCTTTGCATTAAAAACGCGAGATCAAATGAAATTATTTAATTTAAAAATCGCAAATAAATAACTTAATAAAGGCTAGATTTAAAAAATCTAATAACTCTTTGAAATGTTTTTCTCTCTATATATAGAAAGAAAGAAATTTGTAAGAGTTCGTATGTATATATATATTGGTTTGAAATGTATAAATTTTTAATAAACTTCGGTTTTATATGTGGAAAAATAAGTTCATTATCAATATAAAATATAATATAAATATCTTTTAAAAAAACTAACAATAGGAATAACATCAGAAGTGAAGAGACAAATTCTAAAAACCTAATTTAAAAAAGAGGGGGGGGGATTTCATTTAGGAAAGTTTTACTTTGGAAAAACTATTGGATAAAATAAGAAAAAATAAGCTTTAAATTAAAATAACTAAAGCTAAAAGAAAATTAAATAGGAATTTCTTAAATCTTTTCTCATCAGGTGAACAGATGACGAAAGGAAAGACATTTCGAAATTATTTTTGTGAGAATTACATAAATAAAAAAATAATATACAAATAAACAGTTCTCAACGACTTCCAACTAATAAAAAAAAAAAAATAAAAAAAAAAAAAAAAAAAAAAAAAAAAAAAAAAAAAAAAAAAAAAAAGCAGAAACAGAAAAGTGGGGAAAAATAATAATAAAAAACGAAACTTTTAACAAAAGAAATGCCACAAAATGGTTATCTATATTATTTAGTGAGGGACAAAGCAACAAAAGTTAAAAAATAATATAAATTATTAAAAATGTGTGACTAGATAAATATTTTAAAAGAAATTTAAATTACAGCGGAATAAACTGAAATTTAACTTGAAATAGTAGTTTAATATGAAACCAAATTTAAATTAATTTAAAAGGTATAGACAAACATTTGAAATTATTTTTTCGGGGTAAAGTTGCAGTTAAAAATAAATTGGACATAGTATGAATAATTAACACAAAAAAATTAACGATAGAAATAAATAATAAGTCTATTTCAGTGTAAAAAAAATAATTTTCATAAAAACAAGTACTTTACTATAATTATAAAGACTAGATCATCTAAAATAGTGAAAAAAGGAATACAAAAGAAATAGCAGAGCAGCAAAAAGTAAATCAAGAAATAGTTCATTTTTAAAAGCGGTTCGTAATAAGATTATAATAGTTATTAAGGTACATAAAGGGCTAGCGTTAGATATCCTAAAAGAGCTGTAAATATCAATTCATTAGATTTTCTAAACCGAATAATAAAAGAAATTAATTTACACAATTTAAAAGTACTTCGTTTCACTTAACTTTTAATCAAGTAAAAAATTTTAAATGGACATTAATAAGAAGCAAATTAATGATTAAATTCGATTTAAAGAAAATCTTTAAAAAATTGGAATTGAGTGGGAAATAATCGGTACATTTGACTGATTTAGATGCATATGTGAATGAGTGTGCATGTTTGCACCGATGGAGAAAAAAAGAATAATATAGTCTTGTAAAGCATCTTTTGTTTTTGTAAAAAGTACTTGACAATGATTACGTGATATGCAGGAAAACGCCCATGCACATACCCAGGTAGATGTGCTAACTAATTAAATTAGGAGAATTTAATATTTATATATTCGTTTTAAATTTTTTACAAATATGTTGTCTTATGAAACACTATAAATAAAAACTGTGCCTTACTTAACACGTTTCTCATTAAAAATTCAAAAATTTAATTCATCTTTTTATTCAAGCATACCTTGTTCCAACCTAGATATTGCAAAAATAAAATAGCAACCACACGCATATATAATTTTTTTTACTTTTTATTGCCAATTGTACAAAACAAATATTTATTGTAATCATGTTTACGAACATTTATGGAAAGTTTTGGAAGAAGAAAAATTTCACATAAAAATATATATATAGTTACTCTATCGATACCATAACATTGAAAAATAACTACACTGCAAGTTAACATAAAAGTCTACCTGAAATTTAAAAAAAATCGGCCTAACCAAAGCATCTAACAATACCAATAAACAAAATACTGTTCTTAAGATAATTATCAATTATTTATAGCAAAATAATAAAAAAATTTAAAGAAAACTGTGAGGAATCCAGCCATTAGAAGAATTGTTTTCCAGCTTCTAAATTCAATCGCAAGGGAATTTTCTTTGCAATTCTATCCTAAATATAAAAAAAATTATGTTTTGATTTAATAAGCACAAAACCAACAATAGGAACATTAATGATGCAAGAAATTAAATATTATGAGAAAAATTATCTGCAAATTCATTCGACCATTGAATTCTTTAAAAAATATTCTGAAAATTCCTACATGTACTGATTTGAAAAAAATTTACTGTTTCATAAGCTGTAGTTAATGTGTACTTTTGCTTAATAAACTGTAAAAAATTTACTTTAATGATCAGAAAAATTGCTCTAGAACAATTAGTTAAGAAAATTATTTAAGGCTAAACTATATAGTAAATTTCAGTAAATAAAGCAAATTTAAATTAAAAAATTATAAACTATTAAACTTTGCAAAAATGCTTAATTAAAACAATTCAGTAAATTTGTTAAAACGAAATCCACTGGATTTGTAGTAACAATAATTAAGCAAATTAAAATATAAAATCATTAAAATATTTAATCATAAGAATTTATTTCCTTTTAGTGAGTTATGAATATAACTAAAATTAATTGAAACAAATGCATTGGGTAATTAAAGAATTTCTATGAATGATGACAGGTGATTGAATGTACTTGAATTGATAATTTTTTTACACAAAATCTAATTATTAATATATCAGTATACAACAGCTACATATTAATAGGATACAAAATGCTCAATTTTAAACAAGTAAGCGCATCTTTCTAGTATACAACAGTCATTTATATTGCCAAATAATATACGGTGGCGAGCAATGCACTCGCTGCACTTCTTAAATTAAAATTTGACAATTTTAACAGATGCACATATGATTTGCTAGTTTAAGCACCACAATAAAAATTTTTTTGGAGTATATCTCTTTAAAATACTGCTATTATACACCTGATTTCCAGCTTTGTGTTCTTACTGGCATGTTATTCATAATGTAATTAAGAGAGGCAAATAAAATTAAAAGTTTCAAGAGTATATTTGGTTTATCATTTATTTTACGGAAATCTTAAGCAATTTCACCAAATAATATCGCGGCTGACATAAGTATTCCTAAAAAATTTCCAATTTATATTTTCTTCATTGTATGAAAATTCGCGATTTTATTTTGAACCAAATTAAAAATTTTTTTTAGATTTGATTTTATGGAATAAAATAAAATTGATAAATCTCCATATTTCTTAAAAGTTGGTACGAAACATCTAACAACTTAATTTTTTGTAACATTATTATTGTAAAATTATAATAAATATATTAATAATTTCAGCACCAAACACATAATTGTACATGTTTAAATTTAATGATGAGTGTTAACTGCATTAAAAGAGTTGATAGTTTAAACATATTTTTACAATAGCAACATAAAAAATATAATTATTCTTAACAATTGATATTAATTTATGAATGCAAGTAAAGGTGCAAATGTGCTTTGGTTCCCCGCTTTGGCACGTTTCCAAAAACGCCGATGCCATGGTGAAAATTATACAGCTATTTCAAAATAAAACATAATAAACGATCATTAAGACTGAAACAAAAGAGTAATTAATGAGCATGGGCAAAATTGAGCTACAAATTCGCGAGTATGCGAGGAAGGGGACCTAAACCGCAATTTAACCAATCTAACCTTTCTCAATTTAACAATTTTTTTCTCTAACTTGTTTTAAGAGTTATTAATTATTTTAAACTTATACTTTAATTACATTTGGTTACAGAATAAAATGCAGTCAAAAATTGGAATTGCTAAGTAGGCTGGATTTAAACAATATAAAAACAAAACAGTATTTAAAAAATAGTTAGTTCAACAAACTTAGAAACATAATGTTCGTTTATAGAAAAACACTGCAATTAGATAAAGCAAAAATTCAGTAAAAAATAAGCATAAAAACTGCGTTTAAAATCAGAATCCACTAGGTTTTTAATGATATGTAAAATGTTTACTTTCATTAACTATTTGAAAAAATCCAATATATCGACATTTGTATTAAAATATTAAACAAATGAATTGAAACTTTTTAATTTATCATAAAAAAATACTAATTTAAATGTATTGAATTATTGTTAAATAACATGCAGTGAGCTAAAATACTTAAGTACACACTTACAGCTTTAATGTTTTCCTTTTTTTTTGGCATTTGACATAGACACCTCACATATATTTGATATTAAAATAGAAATTTCCATTGCTAAGTTAAAATTTTTTTTCGCTAACTGTTTCCAGCTGTCAGAAAGTAAGACTTTGTAAGCATGTGCCTTTACGTAGTCTATGGCCTTAGATTTCAAGTCCTGATGTGATACCAGCACCTCACACACATTCTCAACAGAGAGACTTTCTATTAAATGAGCTGCACACTTCTCCCTCAATGAAATGACCTGGTACTTATCTGCCACCACCAGCAACTCCAGGGCACTTTCGTCGTCCATGCCTTCGACGATAGTCCCGTACAGATACTTGAGCATTGCATCCACAGTGCTGGCTTCCACGTCTGTGATGTTCACGATCCCAGCTTGCTCTTCAAGCAGGTCTCCATCGAACATGGCGGAGAAGACTGAAGAATGAGAGGCGAGGACTGACTTATGAGCTGGGATCGATTTACTTCCAATTTGCAATATCACGTCGGAATGTATTCCGTCCTCGTACATTCGAAGTTGTTCTTTCCTCCAAACGTCAGCGGAATCCATCTCATGAGCAGCGCGAATCTCGGCAAGACTTTCTTCGGGTGTGGAGCTTTGAAAGCTCATTTCATAAGAAGTTAAGATGATACCACAAATATTTGGACAGCGTTTAAATTTTGAATCAGATATATCATTCATTTTAAAATTGGTTTGAAAATCGAACGTATCATTAATATTGAAAGATTTCAAACAACGGTCTTTGATTATTATCCTATACAGAAAACATTCAGTCAAACCGCAAAACATGTAGCACTTGATCGAATTGTTATGGTCAGATCGTCGGATCCTGATCAATATAATATTATTTAAAACATGAAAAAATATTTCATATTGTACGCCTTGAGGAGCAGAAAGTAATATCATCTCTAGCAAGTCTTCGGGACACCAACTAATCTTATTTATTTTTGTTAGAACCGTGCTGCCTTTTAAAACGGGATTATCCGATGAGTAGTATTCAGTCATTTGACATTGTAAAACAAGAGTGTCTGACCAGTCAAAATCGTCAATTTTCTGATTACTTCTAATTTTACATCCCAAGGAAGAATATCCTTTTTCAAACGCAATCACTCTTGAAGCAACTTTCGCACTTGTAGTTTCATAATAACCGTCAGATGAAGTAACATTAAATTGAAACTGGACGATGATTCTTTCGGATCCTTCGTCTTTTGAATATCTTACAATCGAACATTCAGCTAGGGGGGGAATGTATATGGAATCGTAACGAAGAGCTACAAACCATGATGAGTATCCCAAATTATCCGCAGTGAACAATGGACTTCTGATTTCCCGTGAATTAAATCGTCCCATTTCATAAAGATTAAAGCCTTCGATTATCCAAGTAAAATCGTATCGATTTTTATTTCTAGGAATATCAGACATGCTCGTTGCCTACATTCTGCACCTCTTAGAAAACTTTTTCTCACTTCTTCACAGAAACTACAGAAAGCAAAAAAATAAACATCCAATAGGTTTTTCTGAATAGAGGGGAATTCCCTCTTTCGAGCAGACTTAACAAATTGACAGTAGCGTCACCTCGTGGATTTAATAGAAAATAATGGAAACAAATTACGTTTTGCTAATTCCTCTATTAAAAAGAATCGCGATTTACTTAAAATAGAACATAAAAACAAAGAATTACGCTCTCTCTGTTTCTATTTGCTATTTTATATGTTCTGTGAAAATAATCACAAAAATAATTTAATTCTAATACAGATTTTTTTTATTTCGCAATGCTTTCAAAATATCTTTTTAAAGATAATTATTGTAATTGTACTTATTTTATCAACATTCTGGTGAATCTAAATTTATTACTTTTCAATTTAATATATTTTAAAATTTATATTACGTCAATACTTGTATAGTTTATAGATACATATATTTACATATATTAGTATAAAATATTAATTAAAAAAATTATTAAATTTAATCATGTTTGTTTTGTTTTTAAAAGCATAATAGTAATTTTTAATATAATTCCAAGTAACTAAAAGAGAAGAGAGCCTGTTAAGTATTTCTTACGTTTACAATATCGATAATACTATTTCTTAACTATTATTGATATTGTAAACGTGTATCAGATAGACTATAAGAAATACATGTCCTAATTTATGGTTAGAATGTATTTTATATAATGTGATGTAAAATTTAGGCACGAGTGTAAATGGTTTCTTCCCCCCCCCCCC
>JAPDSC010096880.1:0-13271 GCA_026290005.1 Latrodectus geometricus
TGTATTGCTTGAATATTATTAATTATTGTAAAGCTTATATTTGTTTTCCTATGTAATCCAAATAAAAATTTCTTGACAATTACAAAGTGCAAATAAATGATACATACATAAATTTGCCTTATACTGAAATACATAAAATGACTTTTTAATTTATGTGACTTTCAGTAGTTAAAATAGCTTAAATTTTACCTTTGCAGCAGATGCAAATACACATTTTCTGCAATTCCATGACAATTCAGGATTTAAATCAGCAGTGCTGATTTTGGGAATGTGACATAGTTGATGATAGCCTGAAAAATATTAAACATAATCCAATTTCTTTTCATTTATATACCAGATTAAATAATAAAGTAACTATCTAACACTAGGAAGATACTGCATGATATAAGACTAGATCAGGACATTAAATGGATCCCCATTGACAGGTGGGCAACAAAACATTTTGAGATGGCAATCCTTATTAAGTCTTAAGATGTCCATACTAAAAGAAACATATTTATAGAACATTGATATCATTTAGATTGGAGATGATGATTATGCTTAATAGGTTTGCTGCCACTTTAGGAGGAAATATCGATTTTCTATATGCCGCATGTAAAATGATGATCAGCTACTGCCACACTGTCATAGAATTGGGTTCTCAATTTGATCTCATGTCCCTTGATCATGTGGGATTCAGTGGTGAAAGTGTTAAGCACATGTCAATTACAGATTCATGGCTTCATATATGAATGCTATCTGCTGACTTGAATACATCGACAGTTCATTATCATTTATATATTAGTTATATGTGTTAGAAAACAAATGTTATGTTCATATATGTTTGAACTAAAATTATTCAAACATTCAACTTTATTATTTTGAGTTAAATTCATTTTTGTACTAAAAATAGCAATCTACCATATTAAGAGGAATTTAATGACAAAAACAAGTGTTAACAGTTTTTCTTTGCAATTGTAGATGCAAAATACTTGTTTGTATGTCTTCTAAGCAAATTTGGGACTTCCAAATAAGTAAACATTAAAAGGTATTTCAAAAGCAAGTGCAGAATATTTCATACAGATTTTTTGTAAAAAGTAAAATGTGTAAAAAAAAATCTAAAAGAGTTGAAATTACCACTAATCAGACAACAATCTTATTGTATTAAACCCAATACTATATCTAAGGATACAACAGTTACTTCATTGAGTCACGTGCTAGCAAAACATAAAAAACCTTCTGCAAATGGAGTAATAATGAAAATGGATTTTCGGAAGCAGCAATTTAATATTTCATTCATTCGAAAATAAATGTGAAATTATAACAACTTTCACTTAGAACTATTATGTCATATAAAGTGTGTTCAGTCTGATCAGCTAATTGAAGCTATTACTAAAAGCATTTGCTTTCTCTTGGTGTTTGATAAATCTGTGAAGACCTAATATATCTCAACTTTGTATTTTTTAAAAGTTTTAAGGATATGAGTGTGAAAGAATCATTAACAGCATTACAGCCAGAGAAGATAACACTAGGTGATGTCAACTGCATTTTTGTTAAAATAAACAGAAAAAGAAAATTTAACTTATATATTGAATTTATAACTGATGAAACCCCATCAGTGACCAGTACAGTTAATGGATTTTTGAACAATGTGTATCAGAGATGATTTACAGCATTTCCATTCCCATCACTGCTTTATTCACCAGCAGGAACTTCTGTAAAAATATAAATATGGTTATAATGGGCTCTGCTTGGCCTAGTGGAAGGACAGTACTCATTAGAGCACAAAATCAGATTCTATTCCAATTACTGTTGAACAACTGGAGTTTAATGTTGCACTTCTGCATGCATGCCTGGGAGTTTTAAGGTTTCCTCCCTTGTGACACATTAATATGGCCTATTACCATGAAAAGTCCTACTGAAAAACAATTTACAAGGTGGATATTAACATGCCTTATAATGTGCTTAACCCGATAGGCTGTCTACAATATGGTGTCAAATTTGGTGATATTATGGAAATCTGCATAAAAATCTTGAATTCATTTAAAGGGGGGCATCTTAAAAAAATAATGTTTTAGATCCAACTAGAAGAAGAAAAATAATTTGAATACAAGAAATTGTTATATCATGCAAGTATTCATTGGTTTAATAAGAATATTTTTTTTTCAATGATACAGGCACTTGCAACAAGTATGATTTTTGTAATTAATAAATACATTAAACTTAGTGATGTTTAATGGATTTCCTTTTGTCATTGAAATAGCAAACGATCTTAATAAATTGATCTTAGAATTTCAAGGGAAAAATAAAAAGAATAGTGGAATTAATTTGATTCATTGATACTTTCAAAAATAAGTTAAAGCTAATACCTTCGTAGTTAATGAAGAATGAAAGAAAAAAATTTAATATTTCTAAAGAGATGATTAAAAGTATAGGTACATTAAGCAAAGCTATATGCTATGATGAAATGATTCTTAATACTAGAGGCAGTCACACAAATTTACACAAAAAACCCATTGTTACTTTCATATGTTCTTAGATTCATGTGTAGTAGGCGATGTTGATGTGGATGGATAACTTAAAATACAAATTATACACTCTCTTTTATCTCTTAAAGAATACAAAATTTTCCCTACAGAAGACATAATTGTGAAAACATATAATTCAGATCCTAAAAATAGTATTTGGAATAGCATAGTATTCTAATTTAAAGTTCCATTTAATATCATTCTTTAGCTCTATCTGTCTGTGTCAGCAAGTTGAGGGATATAAATGTACAGTATTTTTAATTTTTTTCTTTACCTTATTAAACTTATGCCATTAAGTGGACCACAACTATTTAAAAAATTAGAAGAAATTGGTATACTGAAAAACTGTTTGACTAGATGGTTGGAGATGTATAATAATTAATAAATAAAATAAACACAGAATCAAAATTTTTAAAACTGAAAATAATTTCATAAAAAAATAAGTTTATAAAATTAATTTAAGATACTAAATAAAATATTTATAACTATATGGTTTCGAACAAAAAATTTACATTTTTTGTTAGAAAAATAACTTGATACCACTGGTGTAAAAAAGCATAATTAAATTATCCAAAAAAAAATTAAATACTGACAGCTTACAAATTGTAGTGTTTGTTTGCTCATCATTTAATGATCACTTTTTTGCATAAAAGGGCTATCTAATTAGACTGGGACCTATAGTTGAAAGTGAAATACAAACCACTACAAGCTTCTATGCTCCCGGTTGGATTTGAACCCACAAACTGTTGAACCAAAGGCAATACTAATCATTAGAAAAACAGCTTATAATGATACTAAAGTATTTTGTGAATATTTCTCTTTTAGTACACTTCATTTAGTATTTAGATAGTAAACTATAAAAAAGCAACTTTCCTAACATAAACATCACTAACTAGTAACTGTAATCAAGTAATTAGCTTTTAATAATTAAAAAACAGGTTATGCAAATCATTTTTTTGATATTTTATAAATATGCAGCACATTCAAATTTTTTATTTTTCATATTAAAAACACAACAAAAGATAGCAACTATATTTATGATTCCTATAGTTGTATTTATATTAAAATAAAACACATGAATATTCAATATATATGTAAAAAAAAAAAAAAAATGTATTAAAATGTTAACATTTTCTAGCTTAATTAACATCAAGATTACAGACTGTTTTAAAGACTGTAAACACTAGAAAAATGTAAACATTAAAAATGCTATCTGCAAAACTTGCAATGAGTACCTACAACTACTTGTGATGAGAGATATACTAAATTTAAAAGTCTCAAGCACTTCTTAATAGTTTAAATTACTGACAAACTTTAATATAAAACAGAAATTTGATGGCTAGAAATATTAAAATTATAAGTTTAACAATATCATAGTTCAGAGATAACATAATTTAAGATACATTACAGACAACTGAATACAGTAATACCTAGAATCTTTCATCATGAAGTTTCGCAACATAAAAGCTTCTTAAAACAGTTTGTACTTCCTGGTTTAAAAAGCTATTTAGATTTAATTGATAAGTAAAGTCAGAAGTAAGAATAGCAAACATACAATAATTAAACAAAAAAGCAAACTTACCTACAGAGCATTTGTCACAAATTACTATTTCATCGGGAGGTTGAGAAGAAGCACTGTCACAGACAGTGCATGCAAACTCATTTTCAGGTAAAGGACCTGAATGAAAAAATCAGAATTAAATTTGAGCTTTTAAAAAATTTAAAACCTTTTTTACATAAAAATACATTTAATAAACTTTTATAGATAGTTAATAAGACTTCATCTAAAATAGCATTCTAACTATTTAAGGTTGTTAAGTAATTGAAAAACAAATGTTAAGAGTTTTTGATAAAAGTTACTCCTGAAAAAGCAAAGAAGCAGGTTTAAAATAGAAAATAAAAATGAATATTTCACAAAAGGATTGTCTTTTTTTTATGAGAAAAGTCACTCAATAAAAAGTTTAAAATTGGATTAGCATAGAAAATTTATTTCACAATATATTTCAAGAGAAAAATTTCATTCACTGAATACTTCACTATGAACAAAGAATTTTTTTTTTTTATTAAAAATAAAAAATGAATGCAACAATTATGACCCATCCATATGTTGAAAGTAATGGAATTATTTTTAAAACAATTTTATAAATGGTTTTGATAATTTTAGAGCAATTGTAAAATTACATAGACCAGGAAAAAATGGTACCAAATTATACAATTATTTTAGCAAGAATAGAAAATACTATACCAAATGCATGTCTTGTCACATTGATAAAGCATTTGTTTCTTAAAACAAGAGTTCAATTCTAATAAACAAGGATCAATTGTTTATAAGACCTTTAAACTAAATTATTTTTCAAAGTACCAGTTAATAGTGAACAGCTTAGTTGAAGGCTTCAAATATTGCTGTTTAATCTGTAGATTTATTTATTGTTGATGCAAAGAGTTAAGTACTGAATGGGGTACATTTAAAAGAAATACATAAAAAAAATTGCAATTTTTGCTGTTATATAATAATGAATGTAAAATATCTTTATGTTAAATTATAAATATATAAACTGTGTTTCATTATTTTTTAAACATATTTTAATTCTCATTAAATATGCAGTGAAGAATGATATAAAATGATTTAGTGTCAATTTAGTGACCTTTGCTCCAATATTCTCGGTGGATGAGATTTTGCACACAGAACATAATTTATCAAATGAAGAAAGTATTTTCCTACCAAGCTTTAATTTTCAACTAAATTGTTAAAATTTGAAATCAATTAAATATTTTCCAAAATGTTATATAACTGCTTTGCAAATCTGAAATTTTATTTCAATCATGAATTTTAAAAATAAGTTGAAAAAAAAAGGGGGGGGGGTTAAGAAGGTTACAATTTTATTACTTTATTCCAATATTTTTCACAAATAAAAGCATTTTCTTATCAGTGCAATCATCAAATATCCAAAATCACAAGCCAAATACATACTTACTGTGCTTACATAGATTTCTTTATATAATCAACTTTGATACATTTGTTGAAAATAATTACAGTCATAAGAGAGAAACTTTGGTATTTCATAAAATAATTAATAGTTTCCAGTTGAATAACAGCAAATTATTAATCATTTTATGAAATTCAAAAGTTTATCTCTTTTGCCTGTAATCATTAAGTGAAATACCACAACAGTTTAAGATTTTGTTTTGTTTGAACTCTATTTTAATTAAGTATATAATTTTAGTTAAGGAAATATTTAAATGCAATTAAAATTATTTACAATATAGTGAATACTGATGATACAAACAAAATATATTTTTAGTAATGCAGTTATAAAATGCTTTGGGTAGTGAAACATTTATTGCTAAGTCTTATAAATGTATGAATTTAAATGTGATATTTCTTTTAATAACATATTTAAGAATATGTCTCATTGAATCGATGTGAACAAATTATAATAAAATTCAATTTATTCACATCAATTTGATGAAGTTTCTCTTCAATGAAACCTTCACAGCAGTACTGTGAGAGTTTTTAAAGACAGTCTTTAATTAAAAACAAATTGCTATAAAAAATCAATGTTTCTATCATTACTCTAATTTATAAAATATTGTATGGTTACTGATCACTCCCTACCCCTTTCAAAATGATAGTATCACTGTTTAGTTAGTTAAAAATAAACTATTATAAAAGAATGTCATTGATTTATTATTAATTACCAGCATTATTTCATTATATTTTATCTCAATTTTCTATCATTAAATCAATAAAAATTAAAAATAAGTATTATGTATTAGAAAAATTAAATGAAATATCAGAAACCATGGTATTCAAAATGTAATTCTGACATTGGAGATAAAGTTAAAAAGGGCATTAAATCTGCAACAGAGGGAAAGCTTTTTCCATAATTATCAACAATATTTTTCTCAAAATAAAATTTATTATAAACTATATCATACATCATTGAATTTTAAATTAATTTATTGCAAGCAGGAGCATGTTTTTCTATTATTTCTAAAATATACATATTATAAGCATACAAATGTATTAAAGTAAACTAAACTTAGCAGGATGATAGCCCATGTGGGTGACAAAGACTACAATGCCCATATCTGTTTTCAAGACAGAGGGCCTAGGGGTGCAAAAAATAAGTCCCAGTTAAGTGGTCATCCTTCCGTGAACCCAGTGTTTAGTTTCTAAGCATTAGCATAGCTGGTATTCAGTTTTATGGACCCACTGAAAGAATGAATGGCTGATTTGACCATGATAGAAACTTGGAGAAACTGAGGATAGAAACTTGGACCAGTGTCATAGGAGCGTGCAGCACTACCATGATACCACCAAGCTTCCTAATCATTTTTATATTATCAAAAAGATTTAAATGGCAAAATTTCAAAAAGCCATGGTTATACAAAAAAAAAAGGTATTAAAAGTGGAAAAATTCAAATTCAATTAAATCGTTTAAAAAAACAAATTTATTAAAATTTATCAAATTAGAACAATTAAGCAAATTATAAATTAAAAAATAATGAATAGTTTAAGAAAATAATAATAGAAATGGAGTGATAGAAATTATTACATATATATATATATATATATATATATTAATTTTAGTACTTACGTACTATGATAACTAACTAGATATATTACCAAAACTGGTTGGTGACAGGAAAAAATAATATGAGGCTACCTAAAAAACCTAGGTGTTAACCTAAGTTATAGAACGCCCTAAAATAAAGAGTATTATGTAAATATTATTAAATCGCGCTAATCCGCCAATGAAAATTTTTATCGCCAAATATCATCAAGGTAGTTGTCATAATATGGAACCTTAACTTTCATATCATATATATAATATTCATATTACTTAATACAATTTATAAGTCTTGGAATAAGACTTCAAAATGCTTTTAATATTATTTGTGGCAATGGTAAATCTTTTCAAACTATATCAAGATTCAAAATATTTAATATTTGGGAAAATAAAATATCATGTTCTTCAGTAATAATGAAGAATTATGTATATAAAACAGACTTCTAGTCAGAATTATTATAGTAGGCTAGATAGTTTATTGTCTTACAGGCACTTTTTACACACAAAGATTAATTCAATTGGAAAATATGGTTTAAAGTGAATTTCTAAGTATTTATGTGTAAAATAAATTAATATTTTTGGGTGAAAATGATAATTTAAAATATTTACATAGTTAAATTAATAAACATAACATAGTGGAATTTAACATTCTTTATTTTCAGATAAAAATTAGTGTATACACATCAATGATTCCCCATATGCAGAGTAATATATAGTATGTATGCATATGCAAATTTTAGGCTAATTAACAAAATTTTACACTCATTTAATATAACTTAATAATATAAATAATTATAAACCAAATTTTAAATAAGTAGAAGGATAAAATATGTTTAATTATAAATAGAAAATATAACTTCGACTACCATAAGTTTTCTGAAGCCACTAACAGAAAATCAGTAATTCTTTTTCAATCATTATTTGAATTAATATAAAAATGGAATATTTTTAAAACCATAATGGAAAAAGAATCAATATCACACCTTTATAAATATCTTTATATAGAGCCCAAAACTGAGAACCATCTTCAAATTTCACAGCACATCTACTATATTCATCTTCAACCTATAGTGAATTAATCAAAAATTAAACTTATACAAGTATTCAATTTTGAACTTGTTTATGCACTTTCTAAACATAATTTTATTAAATATGCACAAAGAATATTCATATATATATACATGCAGTAGCCAATATTTAATCAAATATCTTGAATATAATAGTAAGAAATAATGAATATAATAAATATATAATACAGTATGTTAATCTATAGTTAATACTAACTCACTTTAGTAATATTTTACAAAATGGTAAGTTTAGAACCACTCAATAATTAAATTATAGCCTAACTACAAAAAATCGCTTTAGAACAGAAGGCATAACAATTATACCAATATTTATTTATACTTCTCCAACAAATACTTCACCTTAATTATATTTGCTAAATATAACAATCCATCCGTCCACCTCACTAACACATCTGAAGATTCTCGAAATTTTTCTTTAGTTGGTGTTTCATAAATAGAAGACTTTTCAGTATAAACTGAAAAATCATGGGGTCCTTTACGGGCATAACACCAGTAATCTTCTTGGGTTTCTTTTAAAAGGCACAAGCTCTCAGGCCGAAAGTCTTTCAGTGGATTATTCATTTTTTGTACTCTTATACAATAATGTGTTTCAGCATAAAAATACTCATTTTAATATATAACACAGACCAATCTGTAACATAAAAAATAAATTATTAAAATTAATAATTCAATAGTATCTTAAACAAGTTAATTTATATATTACTAGAACACTGAAAATTTAGTTATAAATGATAGTTTTATATGGCATTTCTAAGTAAACACAAATAACTGCATTGGGGACTTTTGCATTCATATAAACCTTAGAAATGTTTTTATTAGCCGTGCTTAATAAATTTTTAATAGATAATATTAGCATACTTTAATGACTAATCAAATAATGTATAGTAATTTTTTTGGTAATTATTAAAAACTAAAAAAATAAAGTTTTAAAAACTAATAAATTAAAATAATTGAAGTAATTTTTTGAGACGATTGTAACTAGTTTTCTACAAGTAGTGTTTAATAAATTCTATAATAATAATATTTTGTTATTTATTACACTAATAAAATGATAATTTTAAGATCAAGAAAACTTTTAGCATTTATACAGTAAAAAAAACTGTACAAAAACATTTGACTTAAATTTTAAGGGAACAAAAAAAAATTTCATATAAAATTTTCAAAGTAACATAAATTTTAGAACCTCATTTCATTAATGATAAGCATTTATTTATCACATTTTCTTTTGTTACATTTTAAACTTTTATTCATTGATATAAATTTTTATTCAAATTAAGCTCATTTTAAATCTAAAATTGACATAGATCTATACAAATCAAACAATTTTTTAAACATTAAAAGTTGTCCCTTAATTAAAAAATTATTTATTTTATTCTTTCATCATAAAATATATCAGATTTATAAATCATTCTGTAAGCAAATATAAAATACATACATCAATCACTATATTATTCTCATTGTATTTCAAAATGCATTCACTTATGCAAAACTGAAATATCAATTATTCACTATTTTATTTTCCACTTAACCTTTTTTTAATGTGTATTTCTATAAAGACAATTCTTTTATTCAATATAAATGTACTGCATGGCATTTTAGTTACATTATGAAAATACTAGGAGGTGAAATCTATTGAAACAGTCCAATAAATCTAAAAATTGCAATTGATAAAAAAAATTGAAGAAAATTTAACATTTTCAAATTAAAAGGCAAAATGAGAGATAGTGAAAAGATTTCTTAGATGATTAATTTTATAAGTATATGAATACATATATTAAAATAACTGTTAAAAAATAATTTGTTTTCATTATTTTCCATAAATGAACAATGAGAAGAAAATGTTTTTAAGTTGATATTTTGTTTTATGAATCTTGAGATTATATAAATTCAAATTTTAGAAATAACTTTCTTAAAGACTCATGAATTAAATATAACCATTTAGCATTCTATATCTACACACAAGTTTTGAACATTTGTAATATAAATGTTTTCTTAAATTGAAACAAATTGCATAACATTTTTATGTTAACAATTTATCACATTATGATAAGCCATTTCACATGAACATTATACCTTTCAGGGTAAATTTTATTAAACATGTTCCATTTTTACAAGTTATATTAAACAGTAAGTTTTGATAGTTAAGAAAAATGAAAAAAGAACTAACTTAATGAGTGATCCAATTAAAAATACTACATTTTACTCCATAGGAATATTTTTATTAAATATTAATAGGAACTCCCCTATTTGATAAGTAAAATCTTGAAAACAATACATCAGAGTTCTAATAACCATTATAATTTACCTTTAAAGCAATTTAATCATGCCTAAGAAATTATTCCAAAATAAAAAGTGAAAGTAAATAAATAGTATATAGAAATAGTAAATTTTTAAAACTAACTGCTTCATATGTAATTATTTCTTTTAGAGTACGATGATTCCTCAAAAAATTATTCTGTTATATCAGAAATCGAATTTTTGGAGTGAAAATAAGATAACTCAATTCACTAACTTAACGATATTCCTCTGCAATATAACTGTAAACGTTAGAAGACAGGTAAGATTTGGCGGCGCGAAAGTGACCAGTTAAAAAAGAAAACAAGTTATCTCTTTAATCTTTACTTCAATATGATTTAGTACACTAAGTTTAGGTAATATAATGAATTTTACGAAATTTACTTTGTCACAATAATGTTAAAAACAGGAAGTTTCTCAAAGGGAGGAAAACAACATCAAAACTATAAATTAAAATTTTTACATTCTAGAGAGCAGTTAAATTATAATTATATATGTAAGCAGCGCCATCTCTTGGAAAAACAGAACGTTAAGAAAGAGAAGACTTGGAATTGATGAAAAGCAAAGCAGGAAAGTAAAATATTTGTGTAGCATTAGTTCAAACTTTGGCCGTTAAATGCTCTATAACTTAGTAACAAATATTAAAGTATTCATTTTTATATATTCTGCTGGATTTTAATAATAATTTACAATTTTAAAATTTAATTTGTAAAGTTTATTTACTAACTTATTACTATTTTTATTGTTTCCATAATTTTAAATATATTTATTTAAGAGAAAATAATTTTAAATTGTAACCGCTATACTTCGCGCATGGTTTTGTTTTGAAATTTGATGCATCGTGAGTACTTTGCTATCTTAAAACTTCTCCCAATAGATTTTATTGTATTTAGCATTAATTTATAATATTTAGCAGAATTAATGGAGATAACTGTGCATTTTAGGTAAATATAAAAAAAGTATATTCATTATAACCTTTCTAGATTTATAAATAAATAAAATGTATATTTACTATACATTTTTTACTTAGATTTAAAAAACAAGGATTTTTGACGATATTTTTATAATCTATGAAATGATGATGTACCCTAAATGGTACATCATCATTTCGTAGGTTATAAAAATATGATTATAATGTATATACCTATATATATATATACAACAGCGGGGAGGCACGTTAGTAGAAAATATGTACCTAAATAGTGTGTATGCCATTTGTAATAATTATATTATACAAAAGGCTTAGAAACTTCTTATCTTTAAAATGAAAAGAAATCAAAGTTTTTCTTGACTTTACGTTTTTTTTAATATGCTAACAATATATTAAAAGCATTATCAGTGTTTCTTTATTTCTCATAGATATTTATGCATCATTTCTGTTTTTATATTGAAGTTATCTTTGCATTTCGTCTTGACATAAAAAATGTCTTATGTATTTTTTTTATATGAACTGCTTAAACGATACAAAGGTGTTATCTAATTTGAAATTAATTTATTGAAAATTTTTTAAAAAGTTTAATAAATAAACATTTTCATTGTGTTATCAGTAATTTTGTCCTCATTATTAAAAGAAAGATTAGGTACTTTTACTTTATGTATTTTATTGTCTGTAATGTTTTCATAGTTTTTTCTTCTAATTAGAAATAAACTGTGGGCTAAATGGTTAGGATTCTATCACTGAGGAAATGAATTTATACATTGGATTCTCTCAAATATAAATGTTAGTAGTTCCCTGAAATATGCATTGAATTGAAATTATTAATCAGGTTAACCCTCATATTTATATATGTGATTGTGTACAATGATTGAACAATCTTATAAGCAAACCCTTATAAGATCATTCTCTGGGAGAAATGGCTTTATAAATTTTAAGTATTTAGAAAATGATTATGCTGACTTGTATCTCTGTTAATATGATGCTAATTTATTGTTTGACCTCAAATGCATGAAAACTCATTTTTACTGTGTATAGTCAAAAGAACAATGTTAACTGCTTTGGTAATCAGTAATTACATTTTTATATGAAAAATAAAAATTACACATTTTTGTAACTTAAAATTGAAGAATTTCAATGAAACACTATTGGGCTTAATACTTTTTTTTTCTTTTTCTTTTTTTGTTAGTATTTTTAATATTTTACATGTATTTATTATAAATTATATGATTGTGTAAATAGCTTGTAGAAATTACACATTTTAATTCTGAATGTGTAATGAGTGACTTTCAATGTGAAGTATAAAATTGCAGGTAACATTTATTTATGCCTATTTCTAAAAGTATCAGATTAATAATCTTAATTTGCTCATCATGAAACTTATTAGTTATATCAAAATAAAAATAGTAAAATTTACTATAAATTAATTTTTTTATTTGAAAATTTCAATTGTTTTTTTTCCCCGGATTGTATTTTAAAATTATTCAAATTTAATGAAAGATATATACATAAATTATTAATACATTTCATTTTCCTTTGCTTAGAAACTAATCATAATTATGCAAACTAATAAAAGTGTTTTTTCATCTAGTGGTGGTCTTGAAATTTTGTTTAACAAACAAAAAAAACACAGGATATGTCTTCATAAGAAAGATGAAAAGTGTAAGTTGAAATAGTTTAAAATTTAATATCTGTGTTTGAATTATTTTTATAAGCTTGGTTCTAATTTTTTTAAACAAATATATTCTATTTATGCTATACAAGAATTTAAAAAATGGATTGATATAATATCTTCAGTTGTGAATAATTTGATTTTTAAAATAAAAAAAAATTAAAGTTATTCAAAATGTTGTTCTTTTTAAAAATAATTTTT
>JAPDSC010096882.1:0-25155 GCA_026290005.1 Latrodectus geometricus
AATAATTACTAACTGATGCCTCTGAACTTGTAATACTTTCACATTTATTTTTAACTGAGGTTATGCCACAATGAAATGAAATTTATTATTTTTTTAACTGTTTACAAAAACAAATCATTGAATCATTGATTAATTAACATATTTGTCAAGGATTAATTTTTGCATTAAATTTTGTAAATTTTTTATTGAAATAACAAAAATATATATAATTTTATTATTTCATGTTTATACCTTAAAATGTTCAAAATAGAGATTTCATTTCTTAAGAACATTTTAAAGTACAATATATTAACTTTATTCCATAATATAATAACTCTGTTATTTTTCGCTCATCTTTGCTTTCTAACTAAATTTAAATTGATCGCACAAGCAATGTTTATTATTTTTTTAATATACGTTTTAATAAACTTTTTAATATTGGCTTTCGCAACTTATTTTTGATTTCATAAATTTGCCAAAGACATATTTACTTCAAATTATAACAAATAATCAATAAAAAATATTTATATAATAAGCACATTTTATTTATAGCCAAAATTAATTTGAAAAATCTTTGATTACTTAAGCTGGTGTAGAAAGAAGAATCAATTTGACTAATAATTAAAGGAAACTAAATTAAAAATTGTATATAAAAAATTATACTTGTAAACAATAAAAGAAAAAGTCTTAAAAATTTTTAAGAAAAATAAGCAATTCTTAAGTATTAAATTTATGCTGCTAATATTTCTGAAAACTGGTTAAAAGTATTTACTTTAAATTTAATTATATTGTATATCCGAATTAATTTAACAAATTTTTAATTCTTAAAGACTATATTGCTGCGTAATTTAAAAAATAAGAATAAAATATGATATCTGATTTTTTCCAATAGGTTAAATAGGTCTTTAAAAATGAGGAATAAACGTAAATACCTTTGATAGATGAAAGACTTCAATAAATTTGTGTGGAAAATAGGAAACAAACTACAATACATACCTAATTATGAAATCTAAATAACATCCAATTATATTAATATTTAATAATAAATTAATGTTTCACAATGAATTTGAAAAAATGTATATTAATCAAAAGCAATGAATAAATTAGACAAAATAGGTTAATGTTTTACTAGTTAATGCATGATTTCCGGAAGACAAAAATGCAATACTATAAACTTAGCAGACTTATCATCCATTCCATGAACTGAAAAATCATTTTATTCTTATAGGGATCAAGTCAATCTAGAAAGTGATCGGATTAAAATCTAATGGAAAAATGAGTAATATTTTCAAAATTTATTTTAAAGCAATTATATACGAGAATAAACTACTTAAAAAGATTTGAATAATACAACATTATGACAAAAATATGCAGATCGTAATTTTTTTTTAAAGACAAAAAAATGTAAAAAGATCCAAATCATTATTGAAAACAAAAAACTCGCACAAAATATTAAAAAAATGCAATCACTTTATTTGTATGAACAAAGTCATTCTATTTGCCCACTGAATTTTTATCTGGAATCAAACTAAAAAATAACTGAATAGAATGGGATGAAATCTATTTATGGCACACTTAAAATGTGGACTATGTCACATTTATAAAAATGTTGTTATTTACAGAATATAAGTAACATTTTGAGCGGGATTAGTTTTGAAATTAATTAAATTTCAACCCTCAATTAACACTGATGTGTACTCAGCGTAAAGATGCTTATGTGGCACTCATCTGGGACAGTTTTCTCTTAAAATTTTCTTCTAAGTGCTGATTGCTTAATTGGATTTTTGCACCAAGTACAAATAAAGACTTGCTGCGCAAAATCTAAGACAAGGATATTTTACAAGGATACTTTTTAAACCCAAGCGATATTAAAATCTAATATATAAAAACAAAGTAAAAAAATATGTATATACAATCACAAAATCTAAAATATAAATTAAATAAAATTTAAAAAACTATTATCCTTAAAAAGGCAAATGTTACTCTGGGTTAGTTACCCCAACAAATAAAATAATGTTAAAAAATCAGCTTTAAAAAAGTGTAAGCATTCGTTGCTAAAACCATAGCATGAAATTAAAATATGATAAATTGTATATGATTCATCACACGTTTCACGCCATTGATTTAATTCACTTAGAAATAAGTATCTGAGTGTGAAACGTGTGGGTCTGATACGATGGAGAGTCAAACGTACATCAGCTCTTCCTAAAAGTAAAGTACATAATGAGGTGAGGGATGGAAAAATAGTACACTGTTTGTTGCCGACGCACTTGTTCCACGACTCCTGCTAAAGATAACACATAAGAGCTTTTATACTTTTTCTCATAACTGAGAACGGAATCGATGCGTATTTAGATCTGAAGCAGATCTGGGTGCTACATCTGTTTCTTATTTCCATCAAGACCTTCGGGACATGATATCCAACAAAAAAATCATTTCACATCCCTTGACAGCAATAGGAGTTCAATGCTCTGAAAATTATTGACGCAACTGGATGGCATATAAAACTAAAAATCGCAAAGTTTATCGATTATTTATATAAAAATATTGTTTCCAAAACACTCATGCTGTCAGTATGCACAAAAAATTGATGATTGCCATTTGTATTCACATGCTGAAAATCATAATACATAGCCGTTGTTTCTGCATTAAAAATGGAACAGGACGTATGCAAGTTGTAAATAAAAGAGGTATTATTAATAAACACTTCGCAACTATCATGTTCTGCTGATTTGGAAACATCTGTAAATACAAGTGTGTTCACTGTTATTAAAAAATAGAGCATGACCAGACTCACTGCATCAAGCAGCTAGTATTTCTTTCTTTTAAATGTTCCCAAATTAAATGCATGTTGAATTCCTGATAAAATACTTGCAGGTCATAAATAATTTATTACATACATATAATGATAAAAGATGAAAGTGATTATTGGTTGGGAATTATGGCACTAGGTCCAAAGTAGAAGCTATTCTAAAAAATATCAATATATCTGTTTCTTGGTAATCCTTTGCAAAAGTTAAAACTAGTTAAAATAAGGCAATAATTTTATATTGTTTAAGTGCAAAAGTTCTATCCGTTTTTGGACACGGAAATTTGCCATGGAAATGAAGTGACACATGATGTTATAATAATGCAAGTTATCAGCCAGTTAAACTTGTGAATCCTTAACTTAAAAATTGTGTCTCACACAGGTAATGATTTCAAAATATAGCACAGTGTAACATAGATAGCAAGAAGGGTCTTGTAAGGCATTATTTGTTATACGAGTTCTGTTAAGCCTGGATTCCAACATTGCGACAGCAGCCACAGCTTGTTGCAATGTTTGTCAAGTTTATAAGGATACAATAGAAGAAAACACATGTCATCGATGACGGATAAAATATCGATACGAGTAGACGGCCATCATAAGTTGCAGAAAATGATTTTGACCAAGCAATGAGGAATAATCTGCAACCAACCATGAAAGGATAAGCTCAACTCTTCAACGTACATCTGACTATGATGGAAAAATGGCTAGTTAAATAGGGTTTTATGAAATAGATTAATCATTGGGTTCCACATAAATTGGCAGTTAATTAAGGGGATGTTGTCAATCATCCAAATCATCACCTGTGTTTCCTTGCTTTCTTGGTACGAAAATGACCATTCTCGACAAAAATTGTTGTTGCACTAGCACATTTCCTCGTACTTAGTTCTGAATTCGGCTCTACCAGTTAGTGGATGCAGCCGAGTGGGAAAATTCCTAATTTAGAATCAGGGATAAAATAGAGGACCACTTAATAATAGACCAGCCACCCCATAAATATAATTTCATATGGAGGATATTGCAATCACGACTTATTTTAAGTGTCCTAGCCACCTTTAGTGAACGCTAGGGATCTTCTGTTAAGCCTGGATTCCAACTCACTATCTTCTCATTATGAGAACGATGCTCCAACCAACCAGACTAGCGCCAATTATGAAATGCCCAGGTATTAAAGCATCTAAATCATTGCATTATTAGAAGTTATAGAAATAATAGGCCTAAAATTCAAGCAAGCATATATGAGATCAATGTGTAGAATTCTTCAAAAGAAGAATTCTTAAAATTTTCATTCCCATTGTTCTTTTCAAATGAGCTTTCATTTATTTCACATCAGCTTTCTAAACTCTACCAAAGTGTGGAGCTTAATGCTGATTAAATGATCACTGAGTATTTTCAGCAGTGAGATGTGTTTCGATCTTTTCATCGTTTATCTACCTTGTCAATGTTCTCTTTAGTTCTCGATAAACTCCAATCAAATTTGTTACTCGATTTGTAAAGATTTCGCTTGGTTTTCCTCTGCAAGCGATGGTTGGTTGGTGGGTTGGGTTTTGCAAAGGGGCAAGCTGCACAAAAAAGCAAGATTCAAAAATGAACAAGTTGCACCAAAACTATGGTTTCGTGTAGAAATATTATTTTTTCAAAATCCAAGCAACATTAAAAAGACAAAAATAATTGTAAACTATATTTTTAAAAGTTAAATACACATATAAAAATTAGGAAAGTATTAAAAAGTATAAACATTTATATAATTATAATAAAAATAAAATACATAATATCTATTGCCCTTACAAAGCAAATAGGTTTCTATGAGGAGGCTCCCCCAACAAATCAGACAAACAAAAAAGATCACTGTTAAGAAAGTGTAAGCGTAAATACTTCAAATCATGACATGTAATTAAAATAATTTACCTTATAAAGTTCATTACACGTTTCACACCACATATGTACACGTAGTGCACAAGAAACAAGTGTCTACGTCTGAAACGAGCGCGTCCGATACGAAGGCAAGTAAGTCTCCCATCAGCACTTCTTAAAGGTAAAATTGTTAATGAGGAGACGAGTATGAAAACATGGCACATGATTTATTGTTGACCTGCATGTTCCATGACTCCTGATAAAGAGAATAAACTAGCCATTTGTGTTGGGTTAGTCCAAAATGGACAAGCTGCGACAGACATTAAATTTAAAGAAAATCTTGCGTTTAAAACTTACGCTCAACATTAAAATGTTAACATATGAAAATAGTTGTATATAGTTCAATTAAAATCTTACTAGGTAAAATTTTATAAAAGGAAAATATACAATTGAAAATTGAAAAATTCAATTTACATAATTTAAATAAAATGAATAAAACCAATTGCCCTTTAAAAGACAAAAAGGTTTCTGTGGGGTAGCTCCAACATTAAATCATACATGGTTAAAATATCTGTTGCAAAAAATTTAAAACAGTAAACATTGAAACCAGGGAAATTAAAATATGGAAAACAGTAAATGATTCATCACAAGTTCCAAACCATGGATTTAATTCACTTAGAAATAGATGTCTGTGTCTGAAACGTGTGTATCCGATACGAAGGGGAGTTAAGTTAACATCTGCTCTTCGTAACGGTAAAACAGCTAATGAGGTGACAGATTAGAAAATAGAATGTAATTTATTGACAATTTGAATGTAATTTATTGACAGAATGTAATATTCAATGATTCTTGCCAAAGGAAATAAATAAATGCTTTAACACCCCTTCTCACATTAGAAAGCTGAACTGATGGTATAATTCGACCTGATGCAGCTTTTGCAACTGCATCCACTCTCTCATTTCCAATAAGACTTACGTGACTTGGTGCATAATAAAATAAAATTTTGTAACCCTTGCTAGCAAGGGATTCCATTACATCTGAAAATCCTAAACACAGCAGGATGACTGTTAAAACTATGGCCTATCAAAGCTTCCAAAACACTCATGCTTTCAGTGTATATACAAAATTGACGATAGTCATCTGTATTCAACTGCTGAAAGCGTGGTATATAGCTGTTGCTTCAGCTGTGAAGATGGGGCAGAGGGAATACTGGCTGTAACTGAAAGTTGTATTATTAATAAAAATACCACAGCCAACATGTCCCGCTGACCTAGATCCATCTGTGAATACAGGTTTGTATGATTGATAATGACAGTGATCAGAATAAAAAAAGCTGTTGAAAGACAATTGGTGTTGTGACAGATTTTCCATATTGATTGATTTTATCTATTCCATAAAGGAATAGATAAAATTAAGTGTCAGGTCATACCAAGTCGGATGCGCAAAGTAATCAGGTGATTCAATCTGTAAATCACATAGATCAGTGAGAAGCAAACGCGTCTTTATTTGCGTGAGAAAAAGTGGGTTCCTCATTAACGAGTAACATAAAGTCTTTTAATAGGAGCGTCAGGAAACATGGAGCGTAATGGATGATGAGGGGTCGACATGACTATATAATAGTTATTGAGAGACAGTTCCATTCGTCACAGGTCTAGTGGTAACTGATGATATATTACAAATAGACTCTGGACGGGTGATGTGCGAAATGCACCTGAATATATTCTCAAGGTAGAGTGTTGAACAGTGTCCAATCTGCTAAGACAGAAGAGCTTGCAGATCCATATGCAACACATCCGTAGTCAATGCGGGGTAAAATCAGTGATAAATAAACTCGAAGGAGTGATAAGCGATCTGCACCCCAAGATGTATTTGAAAGCAGCTTGAGGATATTAAGCAATCGCTCACACTTCTTCCACAGATAAGAAACGTGCGAAAGAAGTGTGAGCCATGTGGTGGCAAATAAAAACTACAGACTGTAATCAAATATGTTGTGTGAATTCTCACAGCTACAGACTGTAGAGTAGTGTTTAATGGATGGACAGTGCTGTGGAAGATATTGGATGGTAATATACCAACACCACCAGACACTGAACTATCGTCACCACAGTGTTTTCTAAAGCAATTAAATCCACGCTCGTTAATGTCATTGTTAGACTTCAGGAAGATATCCTGAAGTGCCACATTTGTGAGGTTATGTGCTGAAATTATAGGCATGATGTCCTCTAAATGAGATAACTAACTATTGCAGTTCCAAGAAAAAAAGGAAGTTATTATTTAAACTGAAAAGCTCCGGGGAAAGATCTTTTGCGGAGGGCGGATCTTCTGTTAACACCCTGAACGACATATCATCGTCTGAGGGATGCCGAGGTATAGCATCAGCCTCCAGGATCATGGCTTTACGGGTGGATAGGGAAAGCTTGCATGAGTCCCTCCTTTGAAGATCTTAGTTTGAAAGCCTTCATAGCTTTAACTTTTACACTAGGAGCTTTTCTGAGTACATTAGAAGATGACTTTGGCTTTGGGGTAGATATTTCAAGTAATTTTATTAGAGGAAAAGAAAATTAAGGAATTATTAAATAGAGGATTTTAAAACCTTTCTAGCCGCAGTTGCATAACTCACTCCAGCTTGTGGAGTGCGAGAGGAAACCTTGCGTCGTGCCTCAGGATAGGAACATTTGTTATTTATTTTAATCGTCGTGATCTTCTTTTCTAGTAACCATTGCTGACAACTTCGAGAGTAGGAGGGATGGTCACCATGACAGTTGACACACGCCTGTGCAATTTGAACTATTGTGGGCAAACTAGTGGTTAGTTCAGGTTAGTTTTAGCCTGCAAGTACTCTTCGAGTGTCGAAAGCATTGGCACTGGAAGCATCGCATTGGATTTGGAATGTATGGCTGAATGTATAAATTCATATAAGCCACTTTTATGTGCTGTTGAAGATCCGGCGTCGCAAAAGTCAGAATGAGATGCTAAGTATCTATAAAACTCCCATCTCTTCTGACTGTTATGCGTCGAACATCTCAGACCTTCTGGCTTTGTAGATTTTCAAGAATCTCATCCTTCTGCGTTGTTAACAAATCACTGTATGATACTACACCATAAGAAAAATTAAGATTTCAATGAGGTGCGACAGTAATTTCCATATTTCCAGATAATTTCATATTTGAGATTATAGTTTCTTTTCTGATGCTACTACACCAAAAGGTCAATAGAGCGCATTTTCTGTGCCTCTTTTACTTGCCCTACATGACCCGATATTCCTTTAGAAATTAGAAAAGGAGACACAAATGAAAAAGTGTCTTCCTTCCTTTTAGCAATAAAAAAATTTCACATTTATTAAATACACCACGTGAAAAATTAAGGTTGCCGTGAGGCGAGACTGTCACTTCAATATTAGCTAATGTTTTCATGCTTGCCAGAATTACTGCTTGAGAGTCTAATGCAGTCTCTACAAGCAGGTCACCTGAGCGCATCTTTTGAACTTTCTTAACTTCCCCAACGATTCCAGATATTTCCTTTGATATCAAGAGAGGAGAAACTGCTGTAAAATTTCCCTCCTTTCTTTTAATAACAAAAAATTTTGGTTTTAAGTTTTCTATTTGTTGCTCCCGCTGGAGAAAAGATTGTTTTTATCCATTTGTAAGAAATAAAAATTTGGGATCTGATGGTACCACCGATTTCAACTAGGGGATATAGATCAGCGGCACCAGTGCTAGCCAGATCCCATACGCTCCCAGTACACCCCTGTAATGGCCTCCAACCTTAACGAGTCATTCAGTAGATGTACCGATCGCTTCATCCATAAAGCCGATTGATGTGCTGAGGACTACAACACACCTACCGTTTACCTGAAGCAGAGGGCAAAGTAATGTGTTGGTCTCTCAGGGCCTCAATTATCAAGACCCTCTTTTCTAGGGACACGAGTCTCCACGCATGGCAAACATTTGGGTGATTTAGTCCCCAAGAGAAGCTAATAGCAACAAAGTGGAGGCAACAACACAAGGGGAGCCCTTAACCTCAAGAAAGGCAACCACAATGAGGGAGAAAAGGAAGAAAATGCAAAAGAGAGAGTAGAGAAGAAAATAAAGATGAGGATACATGACTAGGATACCTCGGGATTGTGACACCCGTGTTTACTTAAAGAAAGTAAAACCCCTGAGAGGGAGAATAAAGTAGCATTTTCAAGCGCCTTTTCACATCAGTCAAAGGAATACATGGAAGAGATGAGTCGGAAGCAGGTTTAACAGCAGCCTCAGCCCTGTCATAACCATTGAGACCTACGTAACTTGGCATCTAACAGAAAATATTGTCATACCCTTACCAACAAGGGAATCCGTTGCTTTGAAAATTCTAGATCCAGCGGGTGTCAATCAAAATTACTGTTCCGCAAAGCTTCCGAAACACTCAAACTGTCAGTGTACAAACAATATTTATAAATATTACTTGTATTCATCTGCTGAAAAATTCAATAATTAACTGCAACATCAACATAGCAGCAAAGACGGAACAGGACGAATGATGGCTATATCTAAGAGCCATATTATCAGTAACTACAGCACTACCAAAATATCCAGTTGATTTTGATCCTACCATGGAAACTGGCGTGTAGGAAATATACTGATTACGATATAAAAAAAGCTGCTTAGAAATAGTAGTAGTTGTGACCAATTTTCTATTGTGAGCAAAAGAAAAGATAATTTTTATTTGTGGATCATATCTGGTAAATGTGGTAAAACGTCCATTTTGTCAAAACAGACATCATATAGGTTGGACAATAACAGACATGATATGGCTCAAAAAAGTGAATACCATAAGGGCAAGCATCATATAGTCTTTTAAATGCAGGGAAATTGGATCGTAATGGATGATATGGCTCAGACGTTCATGAATTATTCTTACTGCCACGGTCCCTCCAGATGAAAATACGTCTATTATCAAGATGAAGAGAAAAACGGGACTCGTCAGAATAAGAACATTGCTCCATTCATTTCTTCTCCAGTTCACTTGCTCTGTTGCCCACTCCCTGTGGTCGCGACGATGTTTTGATGTTAGTTTAACATGTACCATCGGTCCGCGAGCATATAGACCTACATATGGAGCCGGTTTCGAACAGTCTGAGTTGAAACCATGGTGTCAGTAGCCGAGTAAAGGTGTTGTCGGAAAAGAATAGCGTCCACATTTTGGTATCGCCGAGCCATTAACACTAAATAACGATCTTCCTTGGGTGTTGTAGCCCATCTACGACCTTGCCCTGGTCTTCGGCCTCCAAGTCAGGTCTTCCAGTCTCCAAAAAACGGTTCCAGATCCTGGAAATCACACTTTGTTACACTCCAATGGCTTGCGCTACTTCAACTTGAGCTTCGCCCTTTTCTAAATTACCAACAACTTTCCAAGCTTCTGAATCAACTTCGCTGAGACATCGTACTCATGGAAACAAACAGTCACTGAATGCCAATCATCCTTGTCTTCATTGTCTTTCATTCTGTTGAAAGTCAAATTTCATTCACTGCCGTTGTAGCTATGTTTTTGATGTCGAACTCAAAATTAACATACTCTACAGTTTGAAAATCAGAAAAAATTTGCATTCGTGATTTTCTTCTCCCATTTTCGGCAAACAAAATTTCGTTTACATCTTTATTTTATATAAAACTTACAATATCATTTAATTGTTTAGAGCACAGTGTATAATAATATAATATCTTACAGTTTTAATACAACATGTTAGATATTTTGTAATTTTGTAGAAATTTTGAATATGAATAAACTGAATGCTTGAAATATTCCGAATAACAAAAACAGCAAAAATTAAAGAAAGATGGTTGATGATATAAATGTTTCCTTAAATCTCATTTGTCTGTTGAATGCAGATCGAAATTACCTAAAATTTGCAACAGTTTTAATCATAATAATCTCTCTTGCTTCTCCAATTCTAAAGAACCAAAAATAAATAAAACAGACGAGACGAGCCCGAAAATAATATTGTGTGTCTTTAAGATTCAAGTTATTTACATCATTGTGAATTTTTTAAACTGTAAAGGAGGAATAGTTCAAAATAACCTTACATTAAAATAACCTCATCAGGAAAAAAAGGCACAGATTAATTTTATTACAATAATATGAATAGAAATTACTAACTTTTTTTAAATTAACATTGAAAAAAATGGCAATGATTCTCAAAATTGTTCTCTTTTTTCAATTTCAAATTAATTGTATTTAGTTATTGAAAACGATAAAGTGCACGTAATGAATTAGTTAATCAACTAATGTTTAAAAAAAAATAACACGTGCGAGAAAAATTCTAATTGAAAAATTCCATTTTTGTGTCTTCCGATGACCCAACTCTTTTATAAAACTGATTGGCTGTGAACAAAATCTCAGATGGAAAAGTAGAACATGTTTTCCTTTTTCCTGAGATCAGAGCTTAATCTTCGAGAACATGTTTACATTCACCAGGGCAACCTTTTCCGAGATAGTTTGGACAATAAACTCGGAACGAGTAAACAGCCCTTTAATGGGTATGGAGCTGTAGCATATTTATTTGACCCTTATTTATGTTCTACTTCTTTTATATTGTCTAAGAGTCAAGTAGCTCCACTTAAAAATTTATTTTGTCACCTTTAGAACTAATAGGGCTGATATTGAATCAAGAATTGCTAATCGTACAAAAGAGCTTTTTAACATTCCTGTTGAAAGAATAGTTGTTTTTTTTTTGTTGAAAGAATAGTTGTTCCTGTTGATAGAAATATTGTAATTTTCGTGATTGCTAAGTTGGATAAAAAGCTCTGGTGATAAGTGGAAAACGTTTGTTGCAAATCATATGAGATATCTGAGATCTTGTTTCACCATCTGAATAAAGATACTGTAAAGGAACAGAAAATAATATTGATATTGTTTCTCGTGGATGTATTGCATCTGACCTCATTAACAATGAATTGTAGTTTAATGAACCAGTGTGATTTGAGAGAAGGAAATGTACAAACATCACAATTTGATTTAATAATATATCCAAAAGAAGGCGAATTACTATAATAATAAACAATGCCGAACTGTTGTTTATCATGTTAGAAATGAGGAGTCCAAATTTGTCTTGATTTCTAGATATTCATCAGGCATAAAACTAACTGGTGTTTGAAATTCATCAATAGTACTAAGCCATCATCTTTAAAATTTAAGGGCATTCTGACTATTCCTGAACTTTATATAGCAACACACTAATTCTATTATGAAATTCAATACAAGAGCATGAATTTAAAGAAAAAAATTAAACCATTAAAGGCTGGAAAGAGTCTAGTTTTATGTAATAAGCATTAAATCCTTTTGCCTATCAAATATCATGTAACAGATCTGATAGTTAAGCATTTTCATGAAACGTGTCTATATGGCGGAGTGAAATTAATAATGTCCTCACTCAAAGATTTTGGATAATTAATTGCTGAGAAGTAATAAGAAAAATAATTTGGTACTGCATGAAATACTTTAAAATGCAATCACAGCTATTGCTAAATAGATAATGGAGGATGTCCTAATTATTCGAGTTGAGCTGATCAGAATATTCACAAAAAATGATTTGAATTTTGCTGGATTTTTCCTGATAAAATTTTTAAAAGGATAAGGAGTCAAACCAAATAAATGTCACGTTTGTCTTCATGTCTGCTTTTGCCCAAAGATTATACATCTTAAAATTGTCAGTGACGGAAGCATTTATATTATTTCACATAAGATTTTTCGTTTTCAGAGGACCCTTCAGGAGGTTTACTTTCTTTAAGTAAACACAGGTGTCACAATTCCGAGATACCACGGTGATCTGTTCTTTTCTTCTCTCCCCTTTTGCTTTTTCTTCCGCATAGTGATTGCCTTTATGGAGTTGAGAGCTTCCCTTGAGTAGCTGTCGCCGCTATTTTGCTATTAAATTTTCTTGGGAACTAAATCTCCCACGTGTTTGCCTTACAAGGAGACCCCTGTGTTCTGTAAAGAAGGGCCCTGGTAAATAAAACCCCAAGAGACCAAGACATTGCTTTCGCCTCTGCTTCAGATAAACGGGGGGTGTGTTGTGGTCCTTAGCACATCAATCAGTTTTATGGATCAAGTAATCAGCATATCTACTGAACGACTCATTAAGGCTGGAGGCCAACACAGGGTTGTGCTGTGAGAGTTTAGAACATGTATAGCAATAGTGCAACTGGACTGCATCCCCATGTTGGACTGGGTGGTGCGATCAGGTTCCAAAATTTTATATCATTTAAGTGGAAAACAAAAATAAATCTTTTCTTGCACGGGAGCAGCAATTACAAAATTTAAATTGTAAACATTTTATTATGTAAGGAAAAGAGGGTTAATTTAAAAATGTATCCCCCTTTCTAATTGAAAAATTAATATCAGCGATTGTAGAGGAAGTGAAAAATAATCAAAAATGCGATCTAATTTTCTACAAATTGAGATTTCCAATGCTATTATGCGGGTATTTTAATTAAAATGAATTTTCTCGCTTATTTAGAGGTAATCTGTCACCACATGGTAGTCTGAATTTTTCTAATGGTAGTATAACAGCAAAAGCTTTGCTTTTCACGGCGAAGAAGGAAATTTTGGAAAATTTGAAGAACCAGAAGGCTTATGTTGTTGCATTCATTACATTCAGAAAGGATGGGAAGCTTATTAATACTAAGCATCTCATACTGACTTTTATAGACGTCAGACCTTCCTTAGTATGTAAAAGCTGAATATATATAGTTTTTATGCTATATATATACTTATAAATACTTATCTGCTTATATATAATTATTAATACAGTTTTAATGCTATATATATACTTATAAATACTTATACGCTCGTTTTACATTAGTTAGCACTAATATTTTGACCTGCGCAGTGAAGTAGGAGTACGGGAACTCTTACGGTGACCACCCCTCCTATTCTCGAAGTTATTCTTTATGGGTACTTGAAAAAGAAATCAGCATTTTAAAGATCATGACTAATTGTTCATATATTGAAGTTCAACAACATATTACCTCTCGCTGCCATAAACCAGGAGTAAGCTGCGCAACCGCAGGAAAGAAAGATACCAGAACGATTTGCCCACAAACCAATTTGATATCCCTTCCCTGTGCTACATTACCCCTTACCAAACAAACACAAAAATTTCAAAATCTCCAAATTTCTAAAAAGATTCATCATGGAAATCAAACGCATTTTTTTCAAATTAAAATCTTCGAAGGAGGATTCTACTAGACCCTCCATATCCACTCCCAAAACCTTATTCCTGGAAGCTAAAGCTGTTTCTCTTCATCCCTCGGAAGATGATATATCATTGGAAGGGTACACAGATGACATGTCTTCCAGCTCCGGGAAAGGAACTTATCAACTTCAAACATTACTTTCTTTGTTTTTTGGAACTGCCACGGATTGCGTTCCCATCTTGATGACATCAAATCTATAGTATCAGCTTACAGCCCTGCATGTGTTACAATCCAGAAAACATTCCTGAAGTTCAAAATAGCTTTTACATGCGTGGCTGTACAGCACTTTAGGTGGTGAAGCTACAGTATATTGATGTGTTTGTATATTAATACCCAAAGACTACCCCAACACTGTCCATCCACTTAATATTACTGTACAGCTCTGGCTATCAGTATTCATATGATTTGCTTAATTACATTCTATAATTTGTATTTAAAATCTTATGATGTCATCCTCCTAGAGGAACTCGACGCATTATCCCTAATGCGTTGAGTTCCTATCTACATCATTTTTGCTATTAGATTACTTTAACTCTGATAAGAAGAAACTAACTCTGATAAGAATTGTGGAGAAGTAGTGATACAAACTCTCTTGGTCGTCAGATAGATCAGTTTAGGACTGGTGATACGATGTCTGTGATTAATGTCGACGAGAAAACTTATTTCCATGCTCCCACAAGAACATTTTACAATCCAAATCTGCGTTCGTGAACGAAATTGTCAGATTTGGCGGTGGGGGAGTGTTGGTGTATGGTGGTATCTCCATTGACGGGTGCACAGACATCTATATCATTCGAGATGGACCTCTGTCCTGTCGTCGATATAAAGATGAGATCCTCAGACTTATTTTAGTCACTTACGTTGCAACAATCGGAGATAACTTCATTTAAATGGACGATAACTGCAGGCCACATCGTGCTAACCTGGTGGAGGATTTTCTTTTCGATAAAGGAATCGTACGAATGGAATGGCCAGCGTGTTCTCTAGACATGAATCCAATAGAGCACGTTTGAGACGCTCTAGAAGAAGTTGGTGGCCATAAACCACCCCCACAAACTCTCCCAGACAAGCAAGACAGTTGAGTTATATTGTTCAATTTTCAAAGAGTATTCGTTTCGCAAGAGAGAAGAAAACGTTGTTGCAGATGCTCTATCCAGAATTAATATCATATCAACACCATCTCCAATTGATTACGAAACAGTTGCAGAACCTCAAAATGATGAAGATTTAACAATTTTAAAAAACAACCCAAGCCTAAAAATGGTTCAAATTCCCATTCCAGACACAGATAAATCAATAAATTGTGTGGTCTCCACCAACAGTAACCGTCCATACATTCCCTCAAACTTTCGCCGACCGAAATTTTCTTCTATTCATAACCTATCACATACAGAGATTACAAGAAAGAAAATTAATCACAAAAAGATTCATATGGCCAAATATCAATAAAGATTGTCAGTTATGGTGTAGAGAATGCATGGAATGCCAACGATCAAAAGTTCAAAGATGTAAAAAATTTATGAACTTCAATGTTCCATCAGAACGTTTTCAACAAAATCATTTAAATATTGTTGGACCCTTGCCTTCATGTCAAGGTTTCAGATATTTACTATCGATGATTGATCGTTTTTTGAGATGGGTCGAAGCTCTTCCGATGGCAGATCAATCAGCAGAAATAGTTGCAAAGGGCATGATGTTAACCTGGATTTCTCGTTTTAAAATACCACGGCGCATTAGGTCTGATAAAAGACGTCAATTTGAAAGTCAACTCTTCTCATCTTTGAGCTAATACTTCGGTTTTCATAAATCTAGATCAATAGCGTATCCTCCACAATCGAACAGATTGATTGAACGATAATACAGAGCGTTAAAAACAAGCTTGGGATGTAATTTACAACAAAGCATATCTTGGGTAGACGTCTTACCTTTGTTTCTTCTTAGATTATGTTCTGCACTGAAAGAATATACTGGATATTCATCAGCTGAGCTTCTTTATGGCAGTCCCCTCTGTTTATTCGGAGAATTCCTAATGTCACACATTCAGAGATCGTGCAAAGGCTACAAAGTATTATCCGTAACATGAAACCTGTTGCAACGGCTACAAGACAATACAACCGTATTTGTTTCAAAACATCTTTTGAATTGCTCACACGTTTTTGTCTACAGTAACGCAGGCATTTCATCTTTGCAGCCAGTTTATCTTGTGCATTCTTTTGTCAAGCACCGCTCACAAAAGTACTTTGATATTGAAATTAGTGGAACTCTCAAAATAATTTCAATTGATTTTTAGCACATCATGAGCTAATTTTTAAATACAGCAGTTGTAATTGTTTCTCAATTAATCGCATATTAGACCCCTAACATGATATTTGCAGGTTATCAACAAACAACGTACTTTGAATAGATGAAAGTAGATGATGAAGGATGTTACTAATGAATAAACTAAAAAGTGCGATACTTAAAATGGAACCATGAGGTACATCCTCAGACTAATTAAAAATGTTGGAAAAACAAAATCCAATACGAACTTTAAATTCATGGGAGCTTACAGAATTCTGAAGAAATATCCGCAGATTACCCCGAAAGCCAAAATCATAAATCCTACGGAAAATTCCATAACACCACGTACGATCATAAGCCTTCTCTATGTCGAAGAAAATGGAAACGAGATGATTTCTCTGCACAAAAGCGTTGCGGATTTGGGTTTCCAAATATGTAATGTTATCAAGAATGGATCTTCCTTTACGGAAGTCACTCTCATTAATATGAATACAGTTATTTTTTTTATAAAACATATACCAGAGCAGTATTGACCAAACGTTCGAGAGTCTTACATAAGCAACTCGTCAGAGCTATAGATCTATAATTCAAAGTATTAGAAGGATTTTTATCAGTCTTTAGGATCGTTAATCACTATTGCTTCTCTCCAAAAGGAAGAAAATTTATTTTCAGTACAGATTCTATTGAACAAAAGTAATTCAAAAGGGAGTCTAGACTTAAATTTTGAAGTTTGCTATAGCTGATTCCATCAGGTCCTGAACTGGTGTTATTGGTCTGTTTTAATGAATTCATCAACTCTGACACCCGGGATTCGCAGTTGTAGGGTAAAGCTTGTCCCTCATTGAAATGAATTATTATTCGCTCAACTCGACTCTTAGTCCTTAAAAACGAAGGACTATGAGAGTCAGTGAATGAGACATTAGCAAAAGTTACACCAAGGACGATAGCGATTTCCTAAGGAGAAAAGCTTACAGCAGCTCCGGTTTTTAAAATAGGGATTGAAAATTCCTTATAAATACCATGGGCTGCTTTTACTCTTCTCCACAACTGTTTACTAGATGTAGAAGATGTTATGGAAGAAACATAGCGAGACCAGGATTCCTTCTGACTTTGACGACGAGCTCTGCGAGCCAATGCTTCTGCTCTCTTAAAGGCAATTAAATTCTCCGTTGTGGGGTATCTCCGGAATAATCCTCATAACTTCCTTTGTTTTTTATAAGTTTTTTGACACTCATTATTCCACCATGGTTTGCAACGCCTTTTTATTGTAGAAGAACTTCTAGGTATAGCAGTATCAGCTACACCTATAATTGTTTCGGTGACTTTTTGAACGGCATTATCAATATTCTCGATCATGACCATATTGTAATCAACAACTGCCAATTGTGTAAATAAAGGCCAATCTGCCGGACTGTACACGTACGTAGGTAGACGTTGTCCTACACTAGTACCTCCAGCCTGGGAGATGACGAGTGGAAAATGATCGCTGTTTTGAAAATAAATAAATTCAAAAGCAACAAATGGGAAGAAACCATTGAGTCATTAAACACCAATGACAACTCCATTTGGAAAATGTCGAGATGCCTTAAAAACCAGACTCGAGCCAGTAAACCCCTTCACGGAGAACGTGGCTTAGTCTACACAGAAATCGAAAAAGCCGAGGCCTTTGCAGACTCGATGGAAAAGCAATTCCAGCTTAACAACACCGACACAGATCCTGTAGATGAAAGAGAAATTAGAAAAACCGCTTGTAGGCTGAGGAGAAACGCACACAACTGCGCTGGAATCGAACCTACGACCCTTGAAGAAGTTTCCGAAATCATTGACAAAATTAACATCAGAAAATCTCCCGGAAAGGACCAAATTACCAACAAAATGATTAAAGCCCTCCCTCCTAACATCATTTGCGAAATCATCAAAATATTTAATTATTGCCTGAAAAACAATTACTTCCCTGAAATATGGAAGCAAGCAACCATCATTATGATCCCTAAACCAGTAAAAGACCTTGCGATGCCCAGTAACTACAGGCCCATTAGTCTTCTCTCGTCAATGGGAAAATTACTTGAAAAAATTATCTATAATAGAATCAAAACATATTTACATCTTTTACCCAAAGAACAATTTGGATTCAGAAAAAACCTGTGTACAACCAAACAACTTGTCCATATCCTCGAATTTATAGGGAGAGGAATAAGAAACAAAGAAAAATCTACCTTTGTCATGCTAGATATATCAAAAGCCTTCGATAGACTCTGGCACGATGGTCTGATTTACAAACTTAATAATCTTAACATAAATGTCAATATTATTTTGCTTCTTCAAAATTACCTACTAAACAGATCATTTAACATTAGAATCAATCAAACTTACTCAACCCCTAGGCCAATTGAGGCTGCCGTACCGCAAGGAAGTATTCTGGGCCCCATCCTCTATCTTTTTTATACCGCCGACTTTCCTGTCTCAATTAATGATTACAACAGTATCACGGCATATTATGCTGATGACACTAGCATCGTCCAAAAATCAAAATCAGTGGACATGGCGTTAAGCAAACTACCGAGAAAACTCGACACTATTGAACTTTGGTGTACAAAATGGAAAATGGGAATACACACAGAAAAATCCAACCTTCTGATTGTAAAACCTCCACGCACTAAATATAAAAGAAAAAACGATCTCTACATGTATGGAAAGAAAATTCCAATCGTAAAAAATGCAAGTTACCTAGGACTCACGATTAACGAAAACCTCTCCTGGAAACCTCATGTTAAAAATAAAATCCAGAAAGCAACAGCTGCACTTTATAGCCTAAGACTTCTCATTGGAAAATTCAGTACTTTGAGCGTCAAATTAAAGAAATTATTATGCACATCTACTATTAGACCCATCATCACCTACGCTTCCCCGGCCTGGTGCACTGTGGATGCCACTACTATGAAAATGCTTAATACATTTCAAAATAAGACCTTACGGAATATGTTTGGTGCTCCTTATTATATTAAAAACTCTGCTATCCTAAGCGATCTAAAAATGGACACACTATCGCAATGCATTGCAAAACTTAACATCGGATTTTTCAACAAAGCATCAATCTGCAGAGAAGTTGATTACTATCAAATTTTCAACTGTGAAAACCATCCTGAAGATAAAACAATCATACCAATAGCGGCACACTACCTAAGCGATGCTGTCTTATCCAGACGATCAAAAATTTAATTGGATTCAACTCCAAACATTACTTATGATGTACATAGATTGTGAATATTTCACTTGTATACTCTTTTTATTATATTTAACCCAGTAATTTGATTGTCATTTTTATATAACCCAGAAACTTTTTGTCATTTATATGGTATTTTTTCTTTATTCTTATTTTCATTTATTCTCCTTTGTAAATAATTATAAATCTACTTGTCTCAATTTTGATGTCAAACACTTTTTCAGGCGCCAAGGCCCCAGTAAAGTTGTTTTTATTTCTTTTCATTATTTCACAATTCTCACTCTTTCTTCTGAAAGACTAAGAGTATCCTTTATTGAGAGCGCGGCTTTCTCCCGCTCCCTCTCCCCTTCCTTCTTTCGAGCTCATGACTCCACCCTCCTTTCATCTTTTCTCTAATACATGATTTTACTACTACAGATGGAAAAGTAAAACCAACTCCGCTGCTAATGCTTTGGAGTTCCAACCAGATAAGATAAGAATTCTTCTCCACAACTGCTTTCTAGATGTAGAAGATGTTATAGAAGAAAGATAGCGTGACCAAGATTCCTTCTGACTTTGACGACGAGCTCTGCAAGCCAATGCTTTTGCTCTCTTAAATGCCTCTTTTGCTGTCTTAAATCTTTGATTCTCCATTGTGGAGTATCTCTGGAATAATCCCCATAATTTCTTTTGTTTTTTATAAGTTTTTTTGACATTCATTGTTCCACCATGCTTTGAAGTGCCTTTATGGTATAGAAGAACTTTTAAGTATTGTTGCATCAGCTGCATTTATTATTGTTTCGGTGACTTTTCGAAGAGCACCATCAATATTCTCAACCATGACCGTTTTATTATCAACGACTGCTAATTATCTAAATAACCGCCAATCTGCCCGACCGTACACGTAAGTAGGTGACATTGCCTTACACTACTACCTCCAGTCTGGAAGATGAGAGGAGGGAAATGATCGCTGTTGTGCAGATCATTCCCTATTGTTAATTTTAACAACGGCAGAAGTGATGGAGAACAAATGGCAAGATCGAGAGAATGAAATGTTCTTGTGGGTGTGTGAAAATATGTTTTCTCGTCGGTATTTATCAGACAGAGACAGTTATCAGAAATAAATTGCTCTATCTGACGACCGCGAGAATTCGCATCACTACTTCCCCACAAAGAATTATGGCCGTTAAAGTCACCTACTAACAAAGATGGTATAGGCAGCTGGTCCAATAATGTATCTAGTTCTTCTTGGCGGATGACATCATGTGGTGGCAAATATAAACTACAGACTGTAATTAAGCAAGTTGTGTGAATTCTCACAGCTACAGCCTGTAGAGAAGTATTTAATGGATGAACAGTGCTGGGGAAGTCATTAGATGTGAATATACAAACACCACCAGACACTGCACCATCGTCACCACATTCTTTTCTTAAGCATTTGAACCCACGCATAGAAATGTTAATGGAAGACTTCAGGAAAGTTTCCTAAAGTGCTATACATGCGTGGTTACAAGCTATTATTATAGACTTGATGTCATCAAGATGTGATTCTTACCATTGCAGTTCTACGAAACAAAGGAAATTATTTTCATTTGAAGAGCTCCACTCCGAAGCTAGAAGGTATGTCATCTGACAACTCTTCGACTGATATGTCATCATCCGAGGGATGCAGAGAAACAGCGTCAGCCTCCAGGGATGAGGCTTTATGGGTGGATATGGAGAGTCTAATAGAACCCTTCTTTGATGTATTGAAATGGAATCCAGTAATTAAAAAGCATTAAATGCTTTTGATTTTAATGTTAGAGCTCTTTTAAAATTAGGAAAATTTAAAGGTTTGGGCTTTTGTGTTTGTTTTGAAATGGGTGATTTAGCCAAGGGAGGTGATATCATTTCTGTTTGTGTGCAAATCGTTCTGGTAATCTATTTTGTTGCGGCTGTGTAGCTAGCTCCAGCCTTAGGGCAACGAGAGGTAACTTGTCGTCGAGCCTCAGGGTATGAACACTTCGTCGTGATCTATAAAGTGGTAATTTCCTTTTCTAGTACCCATGTAGGATAACTTCGAGAATAGTAGATATGATCACCGTGATAATTCATGCACGTCTCCTTCGCTGTGCAAGTCGATCTATAGTGGCCAACTGCTGATCAATGAGCTCAAGTGACGTTTGCCTCTGCAAGCATTTCTCGAGTGTCCAAAACGTGGGCACTGAAAACATTGCAAGCAATTTGGTATGTAAGGCCGTACGGGTAAATTCATAAATGAATTTTTGATATCCTGCTTATGGTCTGGCGTCTCAAAAGTCAGAATGAGATGTTTATATTAATAAACTGCCCATCTCTTCTGACTGTAATGCGTTCAACAGCACAGACCTTCTGATTTTTTAGACTTTCATCCGTCGGCGTAATCTCTTGCAATCCAGCAGCTCAATTATCCAGCAAATCTCTTTCGGATATAATACGACAAGAAAAGTTCAGACTACCATGTGGCGACACCGTTACCTCTAAATTGGCTAGAAATTTCATTTTTATTATAATTTCTGCCTGAGCAGCATTTGCCACCTCAATCTAAAGATCATCCGATTGCGCTTTTTGAATATTTCTCATCTCTCTTACAGTAACTTATATTCCTTTTTCAATTAGAAAAGGGGATACATTTTCAAAGCTTCCCTTCTTTCTTTTTATAATAAAGTGTTTCGAAGTTAATTATTGATTGTTGCTCCCGTAGGAGAAAAGATTATTTTTATTTTCCATTTATTTATGTTAAAATTTTGGGACCTGACCACACCACCGGGTCCAAAAAGGGGATGCAGACCAGCTGCACCAGTGCTAACAAGATCCTATACGCTCACAGTACATCCCTGTGATGACCTCCACCCTTAACGAGTCATCCAGCAGATGTACCGATTGCTTGATCCATAAGGCCGTTTGATGTGCTGAGGACTACAACAAACCTCCCATTTACCTGAAGCACAGGGCAAAGTAATGTGTTGGTCTCTGGAGACCTCAATTACCAGGACCCTCCTATCCAGTGACACAGGTCTCCACGCACCGCAAACACGTGGGTGATTTAGTCCCCAAGTCAAACTTATAGCAACAGAGCGGCGACAAGGGCTCAAGAGGAGCCCTCAACCTCATCAGAGGCAACCACAATGATGTAGAAAAGGAAGAAAAAGTAGAAGAGGAGAAGAAAAGAAAAAAGAAGACAGATCACTGGGGTACCTCGGAATTGTGACACCCGTGTTTACTTAAAGAAAATAAACCCCCTGAGGGTATAAATTAACCAGATCCACACACCCAATACGAACCACATGAGAAAATTTTGTCGCCGGTCAATCCAATAGCAAACATACAACAAGCAGTGGAAGGACTTCCACCCCATTTAGAGAACTATGTCTCATAATCGTTTTTACTGGGAAGGGAGTGTGTAGCGACCTCTATGTTTCTTCTTCATCTTATTTTTAATTTTTGTACGTTTTAGTTTTTCTTAGATGACAACTAGTTTTGCTTAAAAAAAGAAATTATTTCGTTTCCATAGAAACGACATTATAGCAATAACAGATTTGTATCAAAGAAAAAAGTTTTGTTCTTTTTCTTAAATCATCGCATGTCATCTATTATTCATTCAGAGTTAATAGTATGCTGTGAATAAAGGATATTTGAATTAAATACCCACTTTCTTCTTATACAAATTTCTAAATGATCATAAAGTTTACGTAATAAATATGCACTAGATGAATGTTTAAAGCGCTCTAAATTTAATAACTTATTCATACGACCATAAGCTTGACCAACAAGTAATGGTTTTAAATATGTGAATTTTTCAATTTTTGCTAAATTTGAATTTTTATCTATTGAATCTATAAAGTTCTAAGTACAAGTCTTGCCATCTCCCACAAACTTTTCCGAAGATAATTTTAGAAGTTTAACATTTATTACATTATTTGAAATAATTTCATGCGCAGATTTATTTTCAGGAATGTTAGTACCTTCAATGAAATTATCACATTTCCTTAGATAATTTTTAATTTTAGATTTATAAATTATTTTTGTTAAATTTCTCATTATATTCTTCACGTGACTGGATCTATTTTTCATAATCATTTTTATTAGATATAAGAGCATCGATTTCTTTATCAAGTTCTTTCAAAGATAAATGTTTTTCTGTTAATATGCCTAAATATTCTTTTAATTCTAGAAATTTTGAGGAATAATATTTTCGATTAATGTTATGCTCTCAGTTTTATAGTAATTGTTCTGGTAACTCCAGTTGTTAAAGTAGAGAATTTCGTATTTAATTTTTATAATTTTTTTCTTAATATAATATACAATCTTAAATCTGTTGGATTCATTATTGATTTTTATTATATTTCAGAGATCAATACTTCTTTTCATACAAACATTTCAAAATTGCTTATTTTTCAGGGTAATTCCCAAGTTTCGGCACCATATGAGCTGTAATAGAGAGAATAGATTAGTTTATGATATAAATTGTTTATTCAAGACAGTATTCAAAATTTTATTTTTTTTTCAATATATTTATATAATTCAAGAATAATATTTAATTCAGACTTTAATGCTACATTTACAATAAAGTTATAGACATACTTACAATTAATTCTGCAATATGTGACTTAGAAAGATTTAACATCATATTCTGCACTAAGCGGTCACAAGACCTTTCTCATACAATACTTTTCTTTTCTACTTTTCCAAGTTTCTCTTTGAGGAAGAAATAAAACAAGTGGCTTAACAGCACCATCTAACATATTAACGTTCATACAGACAGAAAAAGGACCAGTGAAGGCAATATGAAAAGTAGTGATATCAATAAAATCACCACATCCTCTATGCTCAGCTGTTTTAGAACCATTCGTGATTACAAAGTTTTAAGAACTAATAGCGGTGATGCGCATTGAGCTCTTGAAAAATAGTAAGTGTTGTGTCCAACTTTATTGAGTAACTGATTAGAAATTGTAATTGTTGGATCATAGCAAAGCCGACGAGTAGTTAAATCATCTGTTATGCAGAATTTTGCATAAGTCTGTAAGCAATAAATGCGTTTGCCCCGATTTAGGAAAGTGGCGTGTTAAAAGAGTAATCATCATACATTCTCTAAAGAGCAGAAGTAAATACCGTGAAATGCAAAGGATGATAAGTAGTGGATATGATCCTAGTATAATAATTGAGACTTCTGCATTCGTCGTAGATATAACGGTAATAGTTTTCAAATAACATATAGAATCTGGACACATGATGTTGTTGTACCATCAAGAAGAAGATCCTCAAAATTAAAGCCATAATTAACATAATTAAAGCCATTCCCACGGGTATCATTTCACTTGGATGACATTGCAACCATCACGTATAGAGAACTCGACGGATCTTCCTCTAAGACAAAATTCGAACTGAGTACATTCCGATAATAAGAACAACTCCCTAATCAAAAAGGCTTCTGTGGCTTCTAATGGGAGATGTGCAAAATGAGCTAGAGTAGGTTTTTAAATCAGAGTGGTGCACAGTATCCAATCTGCATAAAACAGAAGATCTAGCTTATTCATAAACCTCATACCTGTAGTCAATGCGAGATAATATCAATGACTATCAAAACTGAAGAAATGAAGTGCGATCTGGACCACGGGATTAAATCTTGAGACAAATCAGTGATTGCTAGCATTTCTTCCGTACCTATAAGACATGCGAAAGAACCCCCAGGAATTTAAAATCATGAACTCCAGGTAAAAGCGTGTTGTAGATTTGAATTATATGATGATTGTAAGGCTTGTTTTCCTGCTAGTTGTTTG
>JAPDSC010096884.1:0-14401 GCA_026290005.1 Latrodectus geometricus
GGAAAGCCACTTACTTGAATTTTCTGCAAAGCCTATTCTAACTCACTCTCAGATATAGGAGAGCTAGGCTGTAGAGTTGTTTCAGAACCAGTATCTATTTCCAATTTTTTAATGTTAGGTAATTCCCTTTTCTTATTTGAAGAAAGAGAAGATTTATTTACTTGAGAGGAATTTGCTTGATCTTCTGGCATTAGTTTCATCTCTTCAACAGTATGGGCCTCCTTAAGATTTGTGTTCCAGAGAATTTTAAAAATTTCACAGTCTAAACAAGTAAAGGCACCATAATTAGCCTTTTTGATTGCTTCTGCAGTTTCAGTATCAACCTTGAAGATACATCTAATAAAATGTATCTATACAGATCTCTGTAAATGTATCTATACAGATCCCAGGTTGAGTCTATTAAGCCATCTTAGAAGGATGGTGGAATATGTGTGTCATTCCTCTTGAAGGACACTTTAACCCATTTAGAGAGTTCACTTGGATCCAGAACTCTGAGTCTTATGCTTCTAAATAAATGATTCTTACCATGGAAGACATTTTTAATCCATTTCAGGATTTCAAGGTCATCACAAATGAGGAACAGTGCTCTAAATATTAATCTGAAACAACGAACCCTAGATATATGATTTCCTATAGGGAACTCATCTGTCTCACTAAGGATCTCCAGCTATATAGAATTAACTTCTCCTTTATTAAGTTTGATGGGTGGAAATTTATCAATATTATGTCAGTTTTATGGCTTTTAATGGCCTGTGCAAAAGTCCCAGATTAATAGTCGTCCTAGACTTTTTTGCAGCAGTACTACTGGGAGAAAAAGTTGAAACCTCAGACTAAGTCCTTTGCTTCCTATTATCATCTGGGAAGCTCCCACCTCTTCCTTTGCTTTTTTCAGTACTTTAAATTATGCTTTTAAGTTTTTGTAAGAACTCTCAGGTCACCAACTGTGGTCTGTGTGTGCTGCCTAGTGAAGACTTCATTTTCCCCAACAGTAAAATCCTTTGTACCTGGATTTTGTTCCTTTGAAATTGTTTCGCCGGCGAATTGGTTGTACCATTTGGTGTTAACTAATCTTTTTTTTTATTATTTTTGCCATCCTTAAGTTGATTATAGATTTTGGAGGAGTATTATGGTCACCACCTGCATAACCTTCCTGTACAACTGAAAGCCAAACATAATGAGGTTTTGCATGGTTCCTTGATGAGCCTGTTAACAACAACGTAACCCTTGTGGTATTCATCCATTGGCATTGAGCCTAACTCCTTAAATTGAGTTATTTTTAAAAAAATATAACATTAAAAAAACTATTATTTTTATATAATTATGTTTTATTATAGTTATTTTTAAACTGTCAGCAAAATGTCTAACTTTAAATAAAGCTTTTTCTTTAAAATTCAAACAAATAAAAATTTCTAGTTTAAATGATCTAAACCTCTTTTTCTATGACAACTCTAAAATAGCTTTACAAATCATTAAAATGAATAATATTAAGATTCAATGGTTACTAAAATTCAAATAAAATTTGACGAGTATAAGAATTCATCTTTGATAATAAAAACATACATCAAAACTCAGTAAATTACGGAATTTATTGTTGCACTGTAATCTATCATTTCAGCACATCTGATGGCTTCACCAGATGGTAGAAATTAGTCAAATTTATTTATTTTATGATATACATCAAAATCTTGTTAACTTTTAATCAAAATCTTGTTATTTTTATTAACTTTTTTGTGTTCGAGTTTGTAAAGTTTGTTTGATTCTCATATTTTAATTTAGTTTGGTATATGCATGCATCATTATTTGAAATTTTGTTTTAAAATTTGTAACTTTTCCATTTTTAGACTTATGAATTAAGGCAGATATTAGTAACCACATTTGTTTGCATTTGGGGTCTGCGGCTTTCAGGATTCCTGTTTTACAGGATAATTATAATTGGAAGAGATAAGCGATTTGATGATAGGCGCAGCAATGTTATTCGATTTGCTGTATTTTGGACTTTTCAAGTATGTATTAAATGTTTCATAATCTCCTGTATTATACATAGTTCTTTTTTAACAATATACAATTAATTCATGTTTCTAAATTTAATATTTATTTAATTATAAAGAAGTATTAGTTACTTTTATCTATATTGTTCTATATCAGCAATTTTTCAAATAATCGAGTAAACAATTTTATATGTAGTATTTTTTAGAAAATTATTTTCACTTTTAGAGAATCATAACTTCCTTAAATTCAGTTTGTATTTTTAATTTGTATTTATAAAAATTGTTTTATATGTCTTAATATATTCCTCCCACACAGTTTTGTTTTCTAAAAGTAATTACACTGCTATTAGCAAAATCTCCATTAATCCATTCCATATTCATATGTTATTTTGATTTTGAATCTTGTGGGTGATAATATTCCATTCGTATAAACAGTGTTTATTTTTCTTTAAATGTGTTTACTTATTAGTAATTTTAATAATTATTTTAATACATTTTTTAAAATCATTAATTTTTCTTTAAATATGTTTTGTTGCAAAAATTAGTGTTTGATTATTTTTCATGAATGTAATTGCATATAAAAACTTTACTAAGTAACAGTCCATTAATTGTTTAGCATTAAAATGTTTACTTGCTCTTATTATTTATTTTTGCTTTGATATTTCTTGATTTGAATTTGTGTATATTTATGTTTAAGGGATTTTACTGAATAAGAATTTTTTTTTTTATCTAGTTGATTTTTAAAGAAAATGGATTCTTATGATGTAATTAAATATGTTTGGAAAATTTTGAGTTAAAATTATTCATGTTATTGGAATTAAGTATTTACAGTATAAAAATGTTTTTAAGAATTTCTCAGATATCACTACTAAAATACTGATTAGAATGTTATCTACCTATAATAATTACAAATAATGTATATAGGTCATTTTAATTTATTATAATTATAAATTATTATAACTTTAACTGTGGAATGCATTTTTTGAAAATTATGTCATATAATTCAGTGTAAATATAACTCAAATATCTGTCTTATACAGTGATAAAAATTCCTTGTTATTGCTTATGATTTAAGTTATTTTTATGTTTTATATATAAATAAAAGAATTGTATAATTAATTTAGTACATATTGGAATAAGTTTTAGGTGCTATAAATGCTTTTTTTGAATATGAAAAAAATAATTCAACCAAGTTACTTCTCTACTCAAATCACAAAATATGCTTCACATGAGATATCAGTTTTTATAACTTTATTTAAATAATATATGTTTTCCTTTGTGTTCTGTAGTTTTTATAAATATCTCAAATTTACTTTACTTTTACTTGAATTGCATATTAAATATGATGACATAGTCAATTGAAAAAAAATAAATAAAAGGAATGGCATGTTCAGGGAAACTAAACTAGTAGAAAAAATGCAAATTCAAATAATTATGGTATAAATTTTTATCCTAATTTTATATCTGGGTAGTATATTTTCTAAACTAATTATCAAAGGTGAAATTTCTATGGACTTTCAAAAATGGTGATGTGTTTGATTTATTTATCTGCTTGTTGCAGTAAAGATATTTATATGCATTGATCATTTATTTTCAAGAATAATGTTAATGTTGATAAAAAGATATTCTTAAACTTATCAAGTCAGTTTTAATCCTTGTAATAAAAAAGCTTATATAAAATAAGACCATTTTTTAAACCAATGTATTACTTCATCTTATAATTCAGTGGTTGAGAAGATTATAAACAGTGTGTTGAAAGTTAAGACTTAATTCAAAAGCAAAAGCTTTTATATAAAAATATTCTGAATTTTTTTTAATGATTTGTTTGATTGGTCAGGGATGAGAGGAGACTTTCAGCTACTTTGTCTTTTGTCTCTTCTCATTTAAAAGAAGAAGAAAGATTTATAATCTCTTGATATTCAAAAGAAATTCAATAAATATCTTCAACGTGTTTATCAATATCATTTACATAGCATATGCTATATCTCTCTGTATCAACAGGATTTTAACCATTAAAGAGAGCATTAATCAGTAACATATTGGATAGGAATCTATCCAGTAATACATTTTACCTATGTGACCCAAGTGATTTATTCAGTAAACTCCATTCTGGAAAGACTCCGATAATATGGTAATTATTATTTGTGAATATTTTTGAGAATTTTCAATTTTAGATTAGGCGAATGAGTTAAAATAGAGTGGCTGACCACAGAAGTGTGGTCAGTCACTCTAGGGTCATATTATTTGTGACTGATTTTACGAGTTTGTCTGCTTTTTCATTTATTATAATGTCTTTATAAGTTGAAATTCGAATAACTTGAAGTACTGTAAGGAATTTAAAAGCTTACCAGGTTTTGTGTTTGAGATGTAGAATTATACTTATAGATTTTTTATTACATTCCACAAGAGCCATAAAAACAGATTTGTTATCAGTATATATTATTTTCCTTTTATCATAATTGAGCAGCTTTTCTTATTGCTTGACAGATTGCAATTGCTCTGGCAGAAAAATCAAAATTTCTGTTATTTACTGTGTATGCAAATGTAGACCATCCAGAAATGGAGGTGGTATCTTCTTTTGGGTGCATCTGTGGCGATTATGTTCAGGTGGTTTAGAAATCTCTTATAGAAATCATCAAAATTATTGCATAATTTCTTGAGTAGTGAGAGATTTATTCTGAAAATTAAAACCACCTACATGGATAAAGAAGTTGTTTGGAAAATAAATTTGAGAATACGTAAAGTGAATTAAGTGAGAAATTTTAATGCTTTTTGCTTCTATTATGTCCAAAAGAAGTATGTAATTCCCATTTTCAGAAAAACTAATGACTTTACGAATAGTATTTTTGTCTCAACATCTCCATAAGAATATTGTTTCATGGAGATGTTTTTTTTTTTTTTTTTTAATCCAGAATCTGTTTAATACTTTCTGAAAAGGAAATTCAATAGTACCAGCATTTGCAATTTTTTGAAAGAAAATATTAGTCCACCTAAGTAGACCCAAGGCTATATTTGTATAAGATTATAAAAGCAGATATTTGTATTATTTTCAAAGGAAGGAAGACTCATAACTGAAGAATTTATTGTGATAAATAATTGCTAGAATAGTGAAAATAATTACACATAGATAATTTTACGAGTTAAACTAAATGATGTGATTTTGCATCTTAAGTTTTATTTGATAGTATTTTTACAATATTTATTCTTTCATATGGTTTATGTTCTAAATATGTGACAAGAAAACAAATATTTCCAGTTCTTCGAAAAATTATAAAGAATTTTAATTTATATCTTTATGTTCAATTGTTTCTTTATTAAAATTCAAGCACCAATCAAAATTATCTTTATGTCGGGATAAATTGATTGCTGAGCACTTCTGATAGGATATTTGCAATTTCCATTAATTACATCAGATGTCTGTATTATATACCCTTTTTTTCTAATTTTTCTCGACAATTTCTAGATTTTAATGCGCACATAATTTCACCTGCACATATTACATATTTAATTCTCTAGAAAATCGTTTTATGAAAAGAGAAAAAAAAAAAAAATTGGTAAATAGAATAGGAGAAAATACGTTTCTCTGTGGTACACCCCTTGATGAACAAACTAACTTGAGTATGTATTCCTCCATGTTACTTTTAATTTACTGTCTTGCAAAAAAATTATGAATCCATTTAGTAAATTTACCTGTTATATTTAAGTGTAGGCATTTGTAAACCAACCCATCAATATAAAAAGATTGAATATAGCTTATAGTGATAGAATTAGGGATAGCTGGTGAGACTGTTATATATATATATATTTTTTTTTTTGGATTTTTGCTTGACATAGATCATAATGGAGAATTTGAATTTTAGTTTCACTGTCTTTGAAAAGTAGTAAACCGAGAGGACTCTCTTCAATTTTCTGATTACAAATTAAAAAGTTTGTAATTCTATGTGACTAGATTCTTTCAAAAATTTTGGCATTGAAAAAAGTCAGAGATAGGTTAATATGAACTTATTAGGAATTAGGATTTGTTTGGTTTTTGAATTGGTATAATAATAGATGATTTCTCCAGCTGGTAGGAATAGATATCATTGATCAAAAATATCATTAAAAAATTGAAGTACCTTTTGAGATGTTACATTATTTAAAGATATGAATATTTTAGCAGATATATCATCTTCACCTGGAGTGGATATTCTGGTGTTCTTGATAACTAACTTGATAAGCTAAGTTATTGTAAATTTGTTGTTTAGAATTAGATTCCCCTGGGCCAGTAATCAATTGGAATGGGATCATGGTATACTGTGTTGCTAAAGTGTACTGCAAAAGCATCACTTAAAGATTTTAGTGAATATTCCACCTTTTTCCTGCTGCTTACTTACTGCTCCTTAACTGCTTTCTAGGAATTTTTGATCAAATCTATTATTATACATGGCTTAGGCTGCTATACTTTGAAAACTGTCATATGTTAATATCTGAACCAAATTCTTTATTACCGTATTTTCCTGTATATAATCCGCGGCAATTTTTTTTCGGCGAATAGTCTAAAATATGTACTGCTGATAATATAGGTGTCACATAAGATAAAAAAATGTACAGTAATATTAAAAATTTAATAAATTGTATAGAAAAAAAGCATTTATTATGAAAAATATCAGTTTAGATCCAGTTCATCGCAAAGTGCGATAAACTTGAGATGATAGCACGAGATTGATCAAAAGCGATAATTTTGAGAACAGAGTCTTGTAAAACTTATCGATATTTAGCTTCTAATAACTTTTAAAACGATGTTAGACATATTTAAATTAATATATATTTGCTTCGTTAATATTTAAATAAAAGAAATGGGTTATTTACTAATTGCGTATTTTATACAATTTTTTTATACCGCGCCTGATTTGTTTTTCACTTCACATTAACACATTTGACGCCATTGTTTTCATTTGCCTTCGCTATAGCTTTTAATTTAAAATCTGCTGTGTAACTTAAAAATTTTCGCTTCCATATGACGATATACGAATTTGAATATTTTCAAAACGAAATAGCTCACGTCAAGGCAAATTGCAAAATGACGTTAGCGAATTTACAACCGTAAAATCTTTAAGAGGAACCGAATTCGTTTTTGAACGTAATTGCACAAAGCCGATTATAGTTTAAATAACTCAGGTGTGTCCTGGTACCACCTGTTATTTATTTTATGAAACATAAAGTATTTCTTTCAAAACTTTCTTATAAGCTTTTCTGATGAAGAATGATTTTTTTATCAGATAATCCGCGGTGGCGTATAATACGCACAACGAAATTCGGAACTTTTTTTAACGCATAATCCGCGAATTATATACAGGAAAATACGGTAATTTCATTTGCAAATTCCTTCCATCTGTAAACTCTATGTACTCTTTGAATTTGAACAAAATAATGAACGTCAATAGTGACAGTGAAATGATCTCTAAGAATGAAATTTTCTTTAACTGTAATACAGCACTGAGGAAATAAATGAACAAAAAGAGAGATTGATGTGGGAAAATTATTCAGTTGGAGAGATGCATTTGGAATTCATCATTTCTAAACACAAAGATTGTGCTCGTTGATCCAGTAAATCAATTTTTGGTCTGAAAAATAGTTTTCTCACTTCTCCATAAATCATGTATGATGTTAAGATCTTCAAAATTAAACATTTGTGTGATATATAACTTTGCATGTAATTCTTATTCATGATTTTTTTTACAATCAAAAATTCATTACCACTGTTACAATTATTGTTCTTGTAGATTATTTCAGATTATAATGAATATGATACTGTAATTGCCAGACCACCACCCTTGCTATCCTCTCTCTTTTCTATTAATGATCTTTTTCTTTAAGCAAAACATATGACTTCGATTGAGAAAGGTTTTTCCTGAATAACTAAAATATCTACAGATATGCGAAAGGTTTCAAATTAGATATGTTTATCTTATTAAAAACACTCCTTGTGTGTGCATTTCATTGAACTATTTTCATGTTTGAAATTATATAAAGAAAATAAAAGACTAGGACAAATATGAAAAAAAAAAAAAAAAAATATATGAAAATTTTAAGATCCTTCAAATATAAAAACGATATCAAATGAGTTTAACAAAAAAGAAACCCAAATTATCTAAAAATATGAGAGATCTAGCTCTTTCTCTGTTGCATAAAGTTGAAAGACTATTTAGTCTGTTTCCTGTGTATTTGATTTTTTTTTAATATCTTAAATTTTTTTTCATCCTCTCTTAAGAGGTTAGTAAAATTAGATCGCAGACTGAATCGCATAATTGATTTTGGGAAGTACAGATTCATTAATTATGTATGGTAGATTCTAAAGCCTTCTGAAATATTTCACACATTTTAACTAATTGCTGTTCAAAGAATTTTTCTTAAGATTAATCAAATTAAAGGTCCAATTTGTTGAACAGACCTTGCTTAGATTCTATATCCTGGGTGTCTATAGTGTATAATGAAATCTATTTTTGGCATAGATTCTATATCGAAAAATAGATTTCATTATTTGTGCACTACAGCTAATATTTAAATGTTGAATTTTTCTTTTGATTATCTATAATTAAATTTTCCAAGTTAAAATGTATTAAAATATATTATTATTTTCATATGTTATCTAAAAATATTATTTTACTCTATTATTATTTTATAAAAACATTTTTTCATTATTTCTCAATTATTCTAGGCTATTTGGGTATTCACTGTCAGTCTACCTGTCATTTTTATCAATTCTCCTAGAAAACTTAAAGAAATGAATCCACCACCCATGACAAACTTAGATATTGCTGGAACAGTGATGTTTGTTGTTGGATTTTTGTTTGAAGCTATATCTGATATTCAGAAATTTCAATTTAAGCAAAATCCAACCACCAAAGGAAGATGGTGTGATGCAGGTATTTTATTAAGAAAAGATGTTTCTCATAAATATGTCTGATTTTGTATACATATTTTTATTAAGGGAAATTAACAATTTTGGAATACCAGTCATAAAAAATTATATTTAGATATACAAAATATTGTGTTCTACTGGTTGTGAATTCAGAATGATTTATAATTTCATCACCAATAACTATATGACTTTCTTGTCTATCTAAACTCTAAACCCAAAATTTCACGATTTAGCGATATTACAGATTTTGAATACCTAAATTAAAAATATTTCTTGCTATTTAGCTACTGCAACAACACTTGAAGAAAACTATGTAAATATATATTAGGAAATGTAAAGTATACCTTATGTTTTCTAATATAAAATAATACAATTTATCCATGTTCAATTAATAACATGTATGGTAATTTTTTAATATTTCTCTTTTAATTAAATCAACTTTAAAAAAGAAAAGGAAACATATGTTGCACAACTGGCCAGAGTCAACTGCTGAACAACTGTACTAAATTAATATCATGTACATCTTTTTTCTAAATATTTGATCAGAATCAAAATATTTTTAATTGAATGGATAATGGCATACAAAATTAATAAGCACATCCTAAATAGTGTAGCTTCTCAGGAGTCAACAACCAAGCAATTGTGCATCATCAATTATATGATCAAGATGCAAATTTTTAACAAAATTCTAAAGTAAATTAAATTAAAAAGTTTTAATTCATTTATAAAATTAACTTTAATTTTCAAATTAAAATATGAAATAAACTACAACTATTTAAAATTCAAACAAATCACTTTTACTGTACAATCAGCAAAAAAAAAAAAAAAATTAGAATTTATAAATAAAAATTTTAAGATTCAAAAATTACCAAAATTTTAATAAAATTCTGAGGACATCAAAATTTGCTATTGAATTGCAGAATGACTCGTGTGTGTATTTAAACTTATAGAAAAGAACTTATTCTAATACAGGAATCATTGATTAGTTCATTTAGCACCTTTACCAAGGACGATACTAGGCGAAATTCTAATTTATATCAAAATTATATATCTTTCTTACACAAGTCCTTAGGATGTTTCTATGATCTATTTTTGGTGTATGAAAATACTTGTAATGTATATAAACAATGTATAATTCTTGAATTTCAATAAAAATTTGACAACTATATAGAAATTATGGTTTTAAGTTGTGCATTCTATTTATTTATATTTTAAGCAGATTTTAAAATAATCATTGAAAAAGCATCATTGAAAAGCGTTTTTTATACGTTTTCTATGTTTTTTAGAGACTGCTTAAATTAGAAAAACTCCATTTCTATACTTCAGAAAGTTGTTTCTTGATTGGACTCAGTTTTTCCTATTTTATTTTGTCTGTTGATTGTTGGCAGTGTTAATAATTTCAATTATAGTTTATGATTTATAGAATTCTATAATTGTTAGCAGAAATGTGAATAATATTTTTTCTTGATGTGAAATATTTTTCTGTCAATTTGTATCAAAATCAGAAGAATTGCCTTATTGATTGACTACTTAATTATACCTTAATAAAAATTACTTATTATAGTGGATGCCATCTTCAATTTCAGAATAAGCAATTATGTGTATTTTAACTGTAAATTATATCAAAATTGGATTTTTTATTACCAAATAAAAAGATTTAAAACACATGTTGTAGATGGTATCCAAAATTATAATTATATTTTCATCAGCTTACTTATATATATACAATAGATGTAATTTAGATTTTTTCAAAGATTTTTTTTTTCATAATTAGTTTTTATATAAACTTGTGTCGGACTCCACACCCAATTGCGGTTTAGTTAAAAGAGTGGAGCAGCGCACCCATACTGCCAGTCTGGCTGGCACTCAAAAAAAAAAAAAAAAAAAAAAAACTTGTGTATCTTTTGAAGAATTGTGAGTTTTTTAATTAAGTGCTTTTTGAACAGCCTTTCTTATCTTAGTTTTTGCTTTTCTCCTTAACAATTACTTAATATAGATTATATTTTTCTGCTTTAAATTGACATTTAGTATTTCATTCCATCAAAATTAAAATAATTTAAAATATATTATTGTTTTTTGTTTTTCATTGTTGAATAAGGAGTATCTCAAGAAAATTTAAAATTATGAAATTATAAATTTAACAATTTGTACAAGAGATGATAAATTGACTCAAGATTCCTTGATTGTTAAGAATACCAAAAGTTAGTTTATTTCTATTATTGAAAACTCAAATTTTCTCAATGATGGACTTATAAAGTTGTTTCAATCACTCAAATCATCACTTAGAAGAAAATAATTGTTAATGTATTTATTTTTCAACAAATTTATATACACACTTTGGAATATCTTCCATAGGTGCTCAGAGTTTTTTTTTCACATGTATGAATTTTGACCTGAGAGTGCTTTTTCAGAGACACCAAGTAATTTACCATATTTTTTCTCAGCAATTTTCGAAGATAGAATTTTATTTTCTGTATGGGAAAAATTTAAGCACAAATATACTAAAACATCACTAATTTATTTGACAATTTGTAACATTTGTAGTAGTAAAATAAAATAGTTACTTGAAATTTAAGAAAAATCTTGATATAGGTATATGATTTTTTACATAAAGGGTTTGTCACTGAGACTATGTATCAAGCATTTAGTCTTATTTATTACTGTACATTTTATCTTTCAATGATGAGAAATGTTACTCCTAGTTCTGAATTTTACTCCGAGTTCTGAGATCATCATAATTAATAAATTCGTTTTGTTTACGTATCATTATGAATTACATATTTTAAGAAAAAATGCTCATAAATTTGTATTCTTTTTTATTGTTACAGGTTTATGGAAGTATTCACGTCATCCAAATTATTTTGGAGAGATACTTTTGTGGTGGGGAATATTTGTTATTTCCATTAATGCTATCCGTGGTATAGAATGGATTTCCATTCTGAGCCCGATATTTACCACTTTGATCATCCTCTTCCTCAGTGGAATTCCACTATTAGAAAGAAATTCAGATGAACGCTATCGAAAGTAAGAGAATCAAATTGCATACATAATTATAATAGGCAATAATTTTTTAATTGTAATTAATTAATTAAATGTATTTCTCATAATTCATTTTTGAATATTTTTTCAGTTATTTGTTATTGTTTCAGTATTCTGCAATATAAATTTCATGTAAAATAATTACTATTTTTGCTTTTCACCTCTTAAATGTCTGTTACTCAAAATGTCAAGAATACTATTAAATGACAAAATTACTTTTCCACATTCATTTGTTTTTGAAATGTAAATTTTGTTGAGAATATTTTGAACCACTATAATTAGTAAAATATTAATTTTTTAATAAAATAAAAACTTTGAAAACATGTTTTTGTATTTTCTAAATTTTCATTAGACTCAATAAAGTTAAAAGGAATTATCTTATTTAAATAATATGTTTAGAAATATTTATTTCTTATATACTAAATCCACATTATTACGTTTTTCTTCCAATATAAACATTCCTTAAAGAAATTAAATTATACTAAAGCATGTTAAAAGGTTAACAGGGCTCGGAGTTGTCCTGATATTCCTGAAATTCCTGATTTTTTAAAAAACGTCCTGAAATGTCCTTATTTTTCAAAATAAATCCTGGAATTCCTTAATTTTTTATTACATTCCTTTGAAAGTTTAATTTTAATTAATAATTTTATATTTTTCAGTTGTAAATTTTTCTTTCAGTGGAATATATTTTTTCTTTCAACTGCTTTCTATGCAGAAAGAAAGAGAAAAATTTTCTCCTTTTTTGTTCTCTTTCAAACCGGAAATAGGGTTGCCATTCATTCGTCTCCGCCTCGTTTTCAGCCATTGCTCACGTATGTCTGAAGTCAAAAAAATTTAGGTTTGGGTTTACCATTAAATTCTATTTTGTGCCTCTACAGACAAAGTTTCTGGTTTTAGTAGTGCACAACTATTTACAATGATATCGAAATTGGGAGAATTATTGGCCTACGTTTATGCGCATGCGTGAAATGCTTATCGCGCAATTTTGAAAGATTTTGATGGGTGTTTTGAAGAATGTTTATTAGCAAGCTCAGAATTTTACTTTTTGAAAACAATTAATTTTCTTTTAAAAATGCCATGGAAAACGAAATTTTCCGACAAATGTTTGGAACTGCAAGATGGGAATAAATGCCTAATCAAGAAGACATGGTGCCGAAGTGTTGACGATGTTCATTCTGCGGAGTGCTTCGTATGCAAAAACAAATTCAGTGTTTCAAATATGGGTTTTAGACAAGTGCTTGCGTATGCAGATGGATCAAAACACAAAAAAGCTGTGAATTGTTACAAGAATCAAAGACTATTTACCATCAAGTCATCAACTTTATCTGAATTCTCGACATCGACTGTATGTAGTAGTGAATAACAAATCATGGCTTCCCAAAACGACATCAGAGAAAAACCATTAAAACTGAAACCATTTTAGTTTTGGTGGCAATAAAAAATAATTATTCTTTTTCATCTTTGAATGGATTTAGCTAACATTTACGGAGAAATTTTTGATGATTCCTTCATAGCAAAAAATCTCAAATTATCTGACAAAAAAGTCAGGTATATGATTAATTTTGGATTAGGTCCGTATTTCGAAACTCTTTTGTTTCGGGATATCGGCACTTCATATTTTGTTTTACTTTTCTATGAAACTACTACAAAATAAATAAAGAAACAGTTGGATATTTACATCTCATATTGGTCTGATAAACATGGTAAAAATCTCATTTGTTACCTCGAATCACATTTTTTAGAACATGCTGAAGCCAATAAAATTGTAAAAATTTTATTAAGTTTTATTCAAAATAATGGTTTAAATTTAGAAAAATTAATGCAGTTGTCAATGGATGGACCAAGAGTTAAGTTAGCTGTTTTAAAGCAAATAGTGAACGGAGTAAGCAAAGTTTACTAGTACTAATTGATTTGGGTACATGTTGCTTACACATAATCCATGGAGCACTGCGTAAGGGTATTGATAAAATTGATTGTAATGTTGATGAATTTGCTATAGATATTCATCAATTTTTCAAGCTATCTCCTGCAAGAAAGGAAGATTATCATTCCTTACAGTTAGAAATACTGGAAGAAACTTTAACTAGACATAGTTTCCTTCGTCATGTTGAGAGCCGTTGGTTAACTTTGGGCTCAGTTTGTGAGAGAATTGTTGAGCAATATGATGTTCTAAAGGAATATTTCATTGTTAAAGTACCTAAAGAGTCGAAATCTCCTCTTTCTGATAGACATCTTCGGATTATAAAACATTTGAAAGACCCAAGACTCTGGAATATCTGCATTTTGTTTCATCTTTTTGTAAAACTTTTGAACCTTATTCAACTTCTAATGCAAAAAATCGAACCTTTAGTACATGTGATGTACAGTAAGTTAAATGAACTTGTTCGCAGTATTATATTTAAATTTTTAAACCCAGAAGAAATCTGAAAAAAATGGAGTAAAGTTGCTACAAATTAATGTTAATTCAGGGAAA
>JAPDSC010096885.1:0-13711 GCA_026290005.1 Latrodectus geometricus
GTTACTTTCTTGTAATTAAAATATTTTTTGCACTGTACTAAATTTATAGCTTTAAGTCAATTACTTCATTTATTACTTTTAAACTCAATCCTATAATAATAGTTATAAATAAATGTTCTATTACTGAAAACAAAACAAAAAAAAAGAATGTATTGTTTCTATATATTCCGTATTTTACTCAATACTTTTTGTTGATGAAAATATATCAAATGATGATATAATAATATAAAGTAAACAAGAAAGTTCTTGTTGTTTCGCATTGTCTTTGAATGAAGAGAGAATTAGTTGCAAATTAGTGTATGACATGGTTGAGATGCTAGTCAGTCAAAAATAGGATAAACAGTTGATATAAAAGCAGCTCCAGAGCACACATTCATCAATCGTAACTCATACAGTAGCGAAGAGAAATAGATGTGTCGAAGGAGCTTGTTTGCTTTACGACTTCAGAGTGGGCTTATCAGCTACTGTATCAAGTCACTGAAAGTTTGGGGATAGTTCTGTGAATGATACTACTGCACTATTACCCCAGGATATTGTCCTGCATAGCATAGGACCACCTATGCACCCAAGTAAGATTACTTTGTGTCTTGTGGACAAGTTGTCAAGTGATGCACTATGAGCTGCTACCAACAGACCAAACATTCCTTGTACCCCCGTACTTGCAACATGAATGTGTGCAACAGGCATCGCAACAGAAGGGGTCAGCACTGTTTAATTGCAAGAGTGTACTGTTCTTGGATAATAACATAAAGCCTTGTGTTGCGCAGGTGGCCAGGAATACCATACAGTGACTTGGTTGGGAGACTGTGTCATCCTCCTTACTCACCAGACCTTGCACCATTAGACTGCCATCTTTTCCATTCCCTTGACAATCATGTTCATGGATAATCCTTCACCAATGAAGCAGACTTGCACTAAGCACTCACAGAATTCTTTGCATCCAAAACTTGAGTTTAACCACAAGGGGATTGGACAACTGGAGACACATTGGCAGAAGGTGCTAGATGCCAACAGTAATTACTTTGAGTACTAAAACTAAACTTTCTGTAGGTCATGTTGTTTAGGGTCATAAAAAAGAGCAAGAACTTTCTTCTTTACCTTGTTTACAGCAAGTAACCAATTTCTATTTTTTGTTAACATATTTAATTGAATTTATGTCAACACAATAAAAGCAATACAATACATCACAACAAAGAATGAAAATATAATTACTCTTTTTTAATTTAGCATCACCGATACCAAAAGGAAGAGATGATATTCTTTTAAATTGACCATCTTTATTTGAAGATGGAAACATCATTAGGATTGAAGCAGCACACTGGCCTTCATAAGCTGAAGCAAGCCACAACCAATCTTGACTAGATTTTAAATATTCTATTGATGATGTATAAAGAGAAAATGCTTCTAATGGAAGTCCTGCCTGCAAAGCCAGATCTCCAATATGTTTCCTCATTCTCCCTAAGCATCGTTTCTTGTATACCCTAAATATATAATTTAATAACATTCAACTTAATTTATTTTGGAAAAATCACAGCTAGAAAATTTAAAGTAAATAGCTTGGGATACATGTCACAAATTCTTATATGATAAACATCAAACACTACTGTAAAAAAATTTAAACATTGACTTCGAATTATTTAAAAAATAAAACTTAGAAACTTAAAATAAAACAAAGAAATATTCTGTTTAAAAACAAAAATCAATTAAATTTCCCAGATATCATTAATATGAATTTTTTTTTAATTTAAAAAAAATAACAAATAAATACAATTATTCACAACAGGGCTTATTAAGTTATAAACTTGAAAATGAAAAAGAATTTTTTAATTACACACTGAAATGATTACATAATAATTTAAGACATGAAAATATTAGAATTCTGATAGAACTCAATGTCCTTCCTCCAAAATCTACTTTAATAAGGAAACTATAAGTCATTACTAGAATCTAACCAAATTTTTTAAATAATTTCTCTAGTTACTGAATCCTAGTTTTAAAAACCTTAAGCTAAAATTTTATAACATTGTGCATATTACTATATATTAGAAAAAAACTCTAATTTAAAATTTCAAGAATATTTTTACCAAACATTATCAACTTGTTTATTAAATTAAAATTTGAAAAAATTCTTTTTAAAATAAAAGTTTACTCAACTCTAAATATAACATCGCAAATTCAAAGTTAATATTTATTCAAAATTAATATAAACAATTTACTGAGGAATTAAACAAAACATAAAAAAAACTATAAGAGCAGTTATACTTTTATCATTAAAAGAGAAGGATCAACAAAATTTGTATAGAAATATAAGATTATCAGGTTAGTAACTTAAGCGAATTTTAGTGAGAATATCTATCGTGATAACAGGATAAATAATTAGAGAAGGTAAACAAGAAAGTTCTTGCCATTTTTCTGGACCCAAAAGAACATGATCTACAGAAAGTGTAGCCTATTGTTAATCCTTGAAGCAATCATCATCGGCCTCCAACACTTTCTGCCTGTGTCTCCAGTTGTACAATCCCCTTCTGCAGTAAAAGTAGAGTTTTGGACGCTAAGAAGTACATGAGTGCTGAGCGCAAGTCTGAATCATTGGTGAAGGATTTTCCATGCAGATGATTATCCTGGGAATCAAAGGTAGTTTGATGGTGCAAGGTTAGTTGAGTAAGGAGAATGGCATAAAGTCTCGTAACAAAGTTGCTGTATGGTATTCCTGGCTATGCACACAATATACAGCAGCCTCACATTACCGGCTAGTTGGTTGGTTGGGTTTTGTGGCACAAGGTCCAAAAAGGACAAGCTGCATCCACATTATTGGCTAAGAACAGTACAAAGGAGTATGTGATTAAACAGTGTTGGCTCCTTCTGTTGCACATGTTCTAAATGCTGTGAGTACAGATCCCCAGTAACCGTTTGCAACAGCTCAAAGTGAACCACTTGACTACTAGTCCACCAGACACAAAGCATAATCTTGCATGGGTGCATATGTGGTCTGGTACCATGAGGTAAGGTATCCAGTGGTAAAACCAATGTTTGGAATGTCATACAGAACCCACTTTTTAACACTGGTCAGCAGTTGATTGAATATGGATGTGCTACAGTGGCAAGAAAGCAACAATAAACAGGCTGCAATTCATTGTTGCTTATTTACTTTGAACAGTGTATGAGGAACCCACTTGCTCAGCCTAAGCCGTGGAGATGAAGTTTAACCACTTAACCCAAAACGTTAAATTGTCTGGCAAGTTCACCAAACGTTTAACTGCTGTCCTTTTCAATGGCCACCTGTATGGTTTTATCATCAAATAACTGTAGTTCTCTACAGTGAGCTTCATCAAGGAGGGACTAACCTCCCAACCTGAGTTTGTGAAACCACTGCCTTGTTTGCTTGACATATTTGGTGACTTGATGCAGCAACTGATAAGCCACTTTGAAGCCGTAAAGCAAAAAAAACTGAAGGAGTTCCTTTGACCCATGCATTTTTCTTCTCTACTGCACTAGTTATGATTGATGAATGTGCACGGAGACCTGCTTTTATAAAGACTGATATTCCTACTTCTAACTGACTGGTGTCTCAACCTCGTCATACAGTAATTTGCATACTTATTCTCACTTTATTCTATGCCAACTGGAAAACGGCATGAACTTTCTTATTTACTTAGTAATTTCAATCCACAAAATATTTAATCACATAGATAGTCAAGAATAGCAATACTTAATTCACTTAACAAGCCATTTATTGAATCATTATAAGATTTAGACATGGCAGAACTCATAAAAAAATAAGGCATGTGCATACTTTAAGCAAGTATGCTTAAGCCAAAAGAGACATTTCTGATACACTTGTACATTTTACAGTAGGACATTGAAAAAGGACTTAAAGAAATAATAATAAAAAAAGAATGTCAGTTTTATAATTCTGGTACGATCTTTACAAATGAAGGATAGAGATCAAATGGAATAATTATAAAGAACCATCAAGCATGAAGAGTTTAAATGCAACATTAAAGATCATATAAAACTATTATATAAGTATATAAAACTCTAACCATTCATATAACTTATTGTCTCAGAATTAGCATTCAAAGTTTCAAAATAGTCTGGAATTGGAAAGTCTTGAGAAAAAGAATTTTTTTAATTAAATGCATTTTAAAATAATTATCAAATGGATTACAAACCACAATTACTAGATACATATAAGGAACATTAAAATTGAACTTGAGGAAACTTTTGAAATTGTCTACACAAGACAAATAGAACACAACTGCCTAAATTTTCAATGAAAAATTTAAATTGGAATAGTAATATTTTAGTAAATAGTTTTAAAAGAATTGAGAAAACTTTTATCAGAAACTACGAACAGTCTCAAATAAGTTTTCTAATAAATATTTTCCAAGCAAAATGCATGTATCAATGATTAAAGGTGTCAAATATACAGTTGATTTAGAACTTTTTGGCAGTGTCAGGATAATAATTGCATAAACTTTAATAAATATGCAAAAATTAAAACTTAGTAGCCATAACATTTAAAAAAAACATAAGAGTATTCTCATTGATATATTAACAAAATTTTACTAATTAAAATGTGAAAATTAATAAAAAACAATAAGAAAATCATAAAATTACAAAAAAATTCTTGATGAATTGTAATTATTCATACGATTATTGATTAGAGTGTTCAATGATGGAGCTCAAAGAATTTTCCAAACAGTAAAAAATATCACTTTGCAAAAATTGGACAACTTGAAAATTGTTGGATATTAGAAGTTGATCCAGAAATATTTATTATTACACAATGTAAAATAAATGTTTAATAGTAAACTAAAAATATTTTCACAACCTTTTTGCAATACTAATTTAAAAGTAGTCACCTTGAATATAGTTATGTTTATTATAATGATGCATGCAATTTTTTTAAATCATGAAAAATCTGACATTGTAAATACCCCTAACAATGTCATATTGCTAATATATATGTATAATTATTATATATGTATATATATTTATAATTATGATACATTTTATAGGATGGTTCAAACTACTAACAGTAATTTGATCAGGTTGTACAGTTAACAGTAGACTTTTGACTTAAATTGTAACATAAGAATGTAATTTAATTAAGAAAAATTATGAGTTTACATTTTTATTTACATTTAGTATATATTCACATTTTAATATATATTTAGTGAGTTTATATTTACATTTAAACTATAAATTATATAAAATACAACAAAATTGAACTACATAGTAAAAGATAAAACATGAAAAGATATTAGCCAGCAATTATGACATTTTAAAATTGATTAATGTGTGAAATTAATAAATTAGATGTGATAGTTTAATATGAAAGTATAATATGTAGTAGAGTAGCAATGAGAAGCAATAATGCATACATGCAAAAGTGAGTGATGTAGTCCGTTTCGCAATCTATCACTTCAACAGGAAATGAAAGTCACAGTTTTTGAAAAGCAATTGAGAATATCGTAAATATCTGAGGAAGAAAATAAAGAACAGATTGTCTTCAAAGTATTCCAAATCTGCTTGATGATATTAAAGTCCAGTGCAAGCACTGATTCTATAGAATTGAATTGATTATTTTTGATGATATCCATCCAGGGCAGTCTACCATTCTCGTCCAGTGGAAGAAAAATCCCATCCTTTACATTAATATGTTAAATTTTCAACTATTCATAAAGAAAAGTGATGACAAATCAGTGAAATGAAATTGTTGCCTAAATGTAACAGCCATAGAAGGATTGACTTTCAGCCACCTGGGTCTGACTTTGATTAACCTTAAATTTTTATGTTATACTCTTTCGAAAAATTATCTTTGGTCTTAAACATATTATATTATACTCTTTAAAGATTATAGATTCTGAGTGCACTACAACTAATTTTCATGTTGCAGTTTAATTTAACCTCTCTTAAAATATCTGTTTGTTTTATGAGTTACAATTATTTTAAATATTTTTCATTAATTTTTGGTTTAAGTTTTCATTATTAAGTCTATGACTGATAGTAAAAATCTTGCAACAGCTCAGGCTACTAAAAAGTAAAGTAAAACCATACAAATTAATGATTATCATGAATTTTATTACATTATTAATGATATATCTGTCAAATCTCACAAGATAATGGTTGGTTGGTTGGGTTTTCTGGCGCAAGGTCCAAAAAGGGTAAGCTGTGCCAAAACCTTGTTTGTATAAATTATTATAAAATTGTAGAAAACCCAAGCAACATTAAAATCAAATTAAAATACAAAAAATGGTGTAAATATAATCAGTTTAAAACCCAGCATAAATACAAAATAAAAACATACGAAAATACAATTTTAATATTTAAATAAAATCAAGGAAACCCATTGCCCTTAAAAAGGCAAAAAGGTTATGGTGGGGTGACTCCCCCAGTAAATCAAACCACAGTAAATCTAAAAGGCCAGTTGCAAAAAATTTAAAACTATAAAGGTTAAAATTTGGACATGAAATTAAAATATGAGAAACAGTATATGGTTCATCACACGTTTCACACCATGGAATTGATTCATTTAGAAAGAGATATTTATGTGTGAAATGTGTGTGTCCAATACGAAGGCAAGTTAATCTAACGTTTGCTCTTCGTATCGGTAAAACAGATGATGGGATGATGTATGGAAAAATGGCACGCAATTTGTTTGTGACCTGCATGCTCCATGACTCTTGCCAAAGAGAATTTACAAACTTTTTAACAACCCTTCTCACGTCGAAAAGAAGGTCAGATGAATGAAGTAAAGACGATGCAGCTTAAGCAGCTACATCTGCCTTTTCATTTCCCTCTAGACCTACATGACTTAAGATCCAACAGAAAATGATGTCGTAACCCTTGCCAGCAAGGGAATCCAATGCTCTGAAAATCTTTGACACAACAGGATGACAATAATTTGAATTTTTCAACGCTTCTAATACACTCAAACTGTCAGTATACACACATGTTTTATGATAATTTCCTGTATTCACAAGCTGAAGAGCTTGAAGAATGGTCGTACTTTCAGCTGTAAAGATGGAGCAGGACGTATGGTGGCAGTAACTATGAGTGGTGTTAGCATAAAATATGCCACAGCCAACATGTCCTGCTGTTTTAAACCCATCTGTGAATACAGGCATGTATGATGAATACTGACAGCCATGAGAGAGATAAAGATGTTGAAAAACCAAAGAGGCTGTGTCAGATTTTCTAAATTTAGCAAAAGGATTTATAATATTAGTCTGTGGATCATACCAAGGTGACTCACATGATAATGATTTCTGCTTTTAATATAATACTGAGCTTTATGAAAGACACCCAAAAGAGCATATAGAAAACTAGAAAGATATTTTTAGTCAAAGCATTATGTTAACATAGAAATTTCTATGTCTAAGTGAAAATAAAATAGATATTCTTATTAGGGTACAAATATATAGTGTTCCAAGATAAAGATTTTAATTATTTTGTATTGGATGAGGTAGGAAATTAGTCAGATGGAATGCTTTCATTCAAATGGAAACAAAAAGGAAAATGAAGATTTAAGAATAAACTAATGAGAACCTTATAACCTTAATTTTTTCCCCTGCGTTGTTCATTTCTTAGAGTTAAACTTCTGATACACAAATTAGAACTCCTTCCTCAAAAACAAGTGTAATTAGAGATAAAATATGGAGAATTCCTCTGCCACAACAGTTTGAAAATGAAAAATTAGCTATGAATGTGGAGTGAATAACTATTCATGTGTTAATAATCAACATTCAGCTGTAAATCAGCTGCAAATTAATATAAATTGCAGGCAAAGATAATTTAACTTCAAAACCTTTTCTCATAAAGAAGTAAATAAAGGAATGCATTCTTTTAAAATAATTCTAGAGTACAACTTTATATGAAATTAGTATGAAATTTGCAATTTTAGATAATTATTTTAGGTTCAGTACCCTGATAAAAATAAAGAAACAATTTTCACAGCAACTGGAAAATAATTTACTTATAAGCATGACAAGATTAGAAAGAATAGCTTGTTTTCTTTATCATTGTAGTTTGCATAATACAGATGATAAATACATTGATATACTGTTTCTTTCATTGGTGGTAAAGTAAAGAACTTTTTAAAAATTTCGGTTCATTACAGCTGCATTTCAATAACTCATTATCTTCTTGCTGATCAACACACCCAAATACTGCTTGAAAATATATATACTTCATTGCTTTACCAGTCTTCTTACAGACGTACAAATTAGAAAGTACCCAATAAAAAATTAAGGAAATCAATTTAAGTAGACAGAAGTTGGATTTAACTTATACATAGATTTTTGCTTTATATCAGCTCTTTCCTTAATAAAATAATACAACAAATATTCAAAAAAAATATACATATATTCAACATATATATAATTTAGGTATTCTAAACATGAATTACATGAAGTAAAAATAGACTTACTTAAATATTTTTATCTCTAACTTTTGAAGTTTTTTTTTTTTGTACATATTTTGCTTGCATACAAAAATGACATATTTTAAATATCGTAAATAATTTATTTAAATATAATCAAAAATAAATCTTACTTTGTATCAGTATCAATTCCAACAAAATTCTTTTTCTCAAATGGGGCTATTAGCAGAGGTATCTTATCTTGCTTTTCAAATGATCGATTTAAGCGCTTTGATTCAAGCACCCAAAACAGAGAATTAATAAACTCCCTGACATCCTGCCCTAATTGATCACAGTTATCAGTGCCTGGATAAATAACACAATGTATACAACTTGAATTTAAGGTGGATGGAATTATCAGTTTTTCAGATCCTGATAGAGAACTATCTATATCAACAGTGTGAGATGGACTTACAGAGGAGCCACTTGATAGACTGTTACAGCTAAGTTCTCGAGTTATATCATTTTCACTATCATTGATTGGCGAAATTTCAGTAACAGCAACATTTGGCAAAGAATTAAAATCAGATGTGTCATTTATCGATGAAAAATCATCACCAAAAGCATAATTTTCTTGTCCATCCTGACTTGGTGAACTAGAATTTGTACTAAATATACTATTATCATCATCACTTCCTATATGACTTTTTGGCACAGGTTCAACACTATCCCTAAATAACACATGCTTCAGATTATCTAGCATTGGTGAATGATTGCAATCTGGTGAAGAAATTTCTGACTCTGATGGAGACTTACAAGGACCATTAAGTTCAGATGGGGAAGCACAATCGGTTCGAAAAATAAAACAACGAGAATCAAATACAGAGTTATTGTACTCTTCAAGAACAGCATTATGTTTCTTAGATAATTCTTCTATGTCACATTCTATATTAACTGTTCCTGAAATATAAAAGAATTTGTAGCTTAAATTAGAATATTTGGAAAAATATAATCACTTTATAATGTTTTATGTGTAAAATATTCAAATTGACTATCAACATTTCTTAATAAAATTGGGTAAATCTTATGATATAGGTGTCAAACCTGTAGAGTATTGCGCCAGAATGTATTAAGATTTTTCTGTAGCCTCCGATTTTATAGCAAAACTTCATGCATAACTTAAATTTGTTAGAGCTATAGTTACCCTTGAAGCTTTTGGTGTGTTTCAACTTGACACAGCAAAAGCTTACATTTATTCTTATGTTACATTTATGCATGAAATGTTCAACATAAGCGTTTCAAGCATAAATGTGAAAAATTTGCGTGAATCAAATACATAGTAATAGTTGAATATAGAAAAATAAAATTTTATTTTTGAAATGAACAAAATTCAAAAATTTGAATTTTCATATTTGTATGTAGTTAGTAAAATGTATGGATTGAGATAAATAAAATTTTTTTTTTTCAAACTTTAATGTTCAATTTTTTTACAGATGAGGATTAGGTGAGTTTTTAATTTATGCATTATTTGATTAAAATTGCTGTTGCATGTAACAATTTATCTATTTTAAGTAAAGTGTAAAAATATCTGACACATATACATTTAGGATTATTATGAATTGTAATCCTTGTTAATTAAAAATTGAGTTTTTATAAAATGTATGTTATTTACATTAATGATTTAACTTTATAGGCTGGATGTTCTAAACTTCTAGATTGCATTACAACAAATATTTTTAATTCTGCTGCCCAGTAGTTAGAAACTTGAGTTTTCATAAAAAAAAAAATAGATGTTATTTATTTAGCTTTATAGCCAGGTTGATCTCCAGTGCAAGATTACATTGCCACGAATGTTCTTTAAGGTGGGTGCAACTGCTTGTTAATTAGAAACTTGTTTTTATTAAAATGAATGTTAATTATGTTAATGATTTATACCTCAGTCTACTGTGTATTTTTAAAGCGTCAGTATACTTTTGATTTATTAAAAGAAAATTAAAAAATTGATTGGATATATTTTATTCACTACGTACAAACAGAATATTGATTTCCACTATTTACATTCATTTTAAAATGTGATTTTTGTAAAATACATGATATAAAGTTTCTAGTGTTTAATTGTATAATATTCTTGTAGCAAGTAAAGATAATGAAATGTTTAAAATTTTGGTACTTGAAAACGAAAATAGTACAAGGTGGCAAAATTGAAGTTTGAGATTGAGCAGGATCAGAATTTTGAAAACAGGATAATTTAGGTTGGTAAAATAACTGTGCAGTACTTGCCGCAAAACTCAGAAATCAAGTTAAGCATAAAATTAGAAGCAAATGTCTAGTCAAATAAAGTCAAGTATCTGAATGATGTTTTGGTTTGATTGAATATCAGTATCCACAGTCTGATTCCAAAGTGATTCAAATTTCATTGATAAAACATATCCAAAATATAAATAAATAATATATAAAATTATATTAAAAATATTGTAATTTCTTTTTAAAAAGTATGAAATCATACTTACCAATAGATATAAGGCCAATTACTTTTCGATGTGTTTGGAAGTCACCCCATTCATTATTTCTAGGAGAGTACGCATTTTCATATCGCATCCAAATGCAACGTGTGACACCATTTTCTCGAATGTTTAAATGCTTAACTTGTTTAATCCTCTCATAAATTTTAGAAAATGATTTTTTACTAATATGATCCCCTAAAAATAAATACATTAATCTATTAGACATTTTATAATATTTTATAAAAAAAAAATATTGATAACTGAAAATCTCTTAGCATAATTCAACTCTCAATATATTTCAGATATTATTAACATTTATTTTGAACAAAGTTTTCAAAGTAAAAAATCTCTCACTCAATTTACAAAAAAGCAAATTATTTATTTTTATAAAGAGTGGAAGATGGGCACATCTATGCAATGTAAAATAATAATAAAAAATATAATTCATAATTTACTAAGTTGTTCTATATGAAGCATTTAACAGGAGAAAAAATAACAGTTGTAAGTATTATACTTGAAACCTAATTTAATGGCAATATTACAATCTTATGTTTATATACTTATGACTATGGAATGCCATTTTTTTCTGCATACATGTGAAAATTTAAAAGAGAAATGTACAAGTGGAAAAATATGCTCCTCTACAAATGGTGTAATGATGTTTTGTTATCAATTACTATTATAGAAATGTCAAGATACGTTTTGCTTATTTGTCACTCCAAACACATTTTGTAAACAAAGGCTAATTCAACTGGGACCTACAATTCAAAGTGGACCTAAAACCACTACAAGCAACCACTTTTGAAATAGTAAAGAAACCCATGAATTGTTAAACTAAGAACCAGAATTCAAACAAGTCATCTACTAGGTTAACAAATTGTAAGGCAAAGAAGCATTAATATAGGTTGAATTCAAAAGCAAGCTGTTCTTCTCTTATTTTTAATACAATAATATTATATTTTTACATTTATGTAAAGTATAAATTCTCAAGCAAATTTGATTGTAAAAATTTCTAATTTCATTTTAAAATATTTAAAAAAGAAAAACTTTATAAATGTTTTGTGATAGAAAATTTCACTTATTTAATTTCCAATTAGTACATTTTATTCATTTAGTTTTATTTTATTTCAATTACATTAAATTATGTCAAAAAAATTACATAATAGACAGTGACTATAAATATTCTTAGATGGGATCAATAGAATAGTGTTTCAATTAAATATTTGAAATTGCTTCTCATTCAAAATATATGAATCAATTAAGTGAATTACACGTTTAGGTATTTTAAAAACAGTCCATTTGAATCAGTTTATTTTTAAACTTATATTGAAATTTGATAATGAATTGTTTGACATTTATTCAGTTTCATTATATTCACTGCAAAAGCAACAATACAGAAAACTCACCTACTTTTGAATGGAAATAATAAATTTCTAATTTTAATGTATAAAAATATTTAATTATAATGAAAATGTTTAAAGATTGTGGTGAGCCAAATAAAGTTGACTCATGCTCAGAACTATTTTCTTTTGAAAGAAATACAGAAAATTGAACAAAACATATCAACAAAAAATAACAAAATTTAGTATTGATGAACTAGATTCATTAACAAACCATTTTTAAATTTTAATATATTGTTTAAAAAGATTTGCCTTATTGAATTTTTCCAAACAGAAATTTCATATTTAAATTTTTCTTTGAAGTTAGTTATAAAAACTAATGGTATTGATGTAAATTTGTTCCTAGTGCATACAAATTCAGCCTTCAAACTCAATTTTAAAGAGTTAATGAATGGTATCCATACACATTCATTCTTAAATGCATCCATTAAACTACAATTGCTGTCACAATAAACTTACTCATTTTCTTCAGAAATAAAATAAAATTTTATCTATTGGTACCAAATAAAATATACTCTAATAACTTTCTACAGAGAAGTCCAGCCTTTCAGTTTAGAACCAAAAGGTTTAGCTCAAGTTTTGGACAATTTCAAGTCACAAACAAGATTATTTAATTTGCATTAAGTTAAAACATGAGGTTCACAAGAGATTATACTTGCTTTAAAAATAATATCTTTAAGTTCATTTTCATGAATAATGGTATCTTCCTCCTCTTTCAATTCTTCCATACCTACATATGTTGAAGGATGAATTACAGGTAAGTCCTCACTTTGAAATACTGGCCAAATTTGAGTACTTCACTATATGGTTGGTACTCATTCCTTTTATTTTTGTGACACAGGAACAACACTCAAAAGCAAGACTGATCTTCAAGTCACACAATGAGTATGACAAAATTCATGTGCCTAAGCCTAATCATTTAAACCTTTCACACATGATGAAAAAAGATATTAGACAAAGTTCTGATCTTGTCCCTTAACTTTACAGTCAAAATAATTTATACAAAGTTTTAACAATGAGAGTAGTAAAAATCAAAACTGCCTTGAATCATCATCATCATATATTTCTCATATGTCCCCAACTTTCTCCTACCGTTAAAAATATAAAGTCGAAAAGGCAGTAAAACTTAGAGAGATTGCAGTATATAGGTCATCTTTTTCTAGTTGCAATATTTTGTTGGACCTTCTTAAGCTATAAGCCATATTTTACATAACTATTATTTTGGAGATGTCTGTCTTCTCATGAATAATTATTGATTGTCAGGCTTTTACAGTCACTGACTTTACTTTTAAATAAGTATAATTATGAGGGAAACATCAGTCTTGAAATGATTAATTGTTTAGGTTTCAAAAGCCAGTTTTTGGATGTAAATCATACATTTTACAGATGCTCCCCTCAAGAAAATATCCATCAAATATATAATTCCAAATATAGGTCTAGTT
>JAPDSC010096888.1:0-10975 GCA_026290005.1 Latrodectus geometricus
ATACAAATAATTAATACATAAAAAAACTCAGAAAATGGTACAAAATATAAGAAAATACCAAATTTGGCAACAGCAAAAGCCTAAAAGCTGAAAAAATCTAAATTGGTAACACCAAAATAAGAAACAGCAACCCTTAGTCCGTAGGGAGTGCCAGATTTGGCGCTTAATTTTTGGGGGGGTATATCAAAGTTGTTCCGTTTTTTATTAATCAGAATTTTTAATTATTTATTTAAAAAGAATGTTAAACTTAAAAAAATTAAACAATCATGGCATAATTTTTAATTAAAAAAACCTAGCTTCTGATAAAAAGAAAATGTAGGGTTTGTTGAAATTAAATAATAATTTTGCAAGTTTGTGGTGTTTGTGATATCTCAGCAAATCATAAAACTGTTACTTTATTGACTAATACGTTGGACTTCCCCTTTTTAAATATATACAAGGAATAACTGATTTTTACTTATTATAGTTTTTTAAAACTTTTGTAATTATAATGTGCTATTTTGAATAATATTCCAATGATATTTTAATTTTGCCCAGCTCAAAATTTAAAAAAATATATTACAAATAATTATGTGCACATGTAATTCATGTTTCATTGGGTTCTAAGTGTCATTTTTACATTCTATGCATTTCCTAATTAATTTTCTTACAGGTGGGGAAGTGGAAGTTAATGTATTAGAAGAACTCCTGGTTGTACCTGTCGAAGACGATGAGTTAATTGCTGAAATAAACAATCAAGAGAAAAAATCAGGTATATATGTGTGTTTAAAAATATTAATATAGTATCATTAATTCTGTTGTTTTAACATAGATGAATAATTTTTAAAATTATATAATAGTATCTTGCACCCTGTTATCATATTTTTAATAACCAGGACAACAAATGGGACTTATTGAAAATTGTATACTTGATTTTATTGTAATATTTGTTTGCCTAAGGAACTTAAAATTTATATCTTTCACACAGCGTACATAACAGTCTCTTTTTGGCTATTCAGTATACTGGGTCAAATATAAAACTTTAAGTATATATGGTTAAAAAACATAGCATAGCATTCAAAGCTTTTAAAAAATCATTTTACATGTTGTTGTATAAAACGATTCTTTATGAAAGGAACTTTTTAAAGGTTATGAACCATCTTCTCAACCCCAATCAAAAGAATTTGGAAAACCCCCATGAATTAACTCAGTCAGTTTATAAGAAGTAATTTAAAGCCATTTTCTTTTGCTATCAAGAGCAAGGTTGCATAATATTTTACTGAACCTAATATGCCTTTAGTTATTAAATTTCTCTTCTTAATTTTGTATTCAGATGGAAAGATTTATCTACATTTCATTATTTGAATTGACTGAACTTGACATGCAAAATAATGAAACGAATATGTTACTGCTAAAGGAATTGTAAAATATAAGGGCAAGCTGACTGGAAGTTTATTCATGTATGACAGTGGTAGATTATACTGCAAATAATTTTTAAAAAATTTTCAAGTATAGCTGCTGAAGAAAATTAATACTCTTATTTGGTTAAAGATCCAGATATTTCAAAGGCGTAAAACTTTTACTTATAGTCTACCATTGTGATAAATGGTTATCGATTATTTTTAAACTGTCTAATGAGAATTAAAGATCTAAATAGGTTGTGTCAAATTGCTTTCCTTTTGAAAAAACTTTTTGTTCATTAATCAGCTAGTATCCCGAGAATGTGAATTGGGAAAGGCAAACAATGTTTTATTTAAGACATTATTACACTATTCCTTATTGGAAAAAATCCTGTAAAAGTATAGCAGATACTATATAATTTTTTTGTAATTTAAGAATTTCCTTATCAGAAATAATAAAAGAATTTTTTCTTTTATTATTTCTGATCAACATAAAAATAAGTTAAAATAAATTTTTAGCCAAGTTCTTGGCTAAAAGATTAATGACTGCATTTGAAAGATCAGGCTGTTTTCATGGAACCTTCAATTGAATGGTTTGTGAGTTCTAATCTGATTTCAGGTTATGTTTGCTGTATTCACTAGCTGGATAATTTTTGTAAATTTGTGAAATTACCCATTTTCCCCCTTGCAGGAAGCCCCTTTTTATATTTCATTCTCCTGTAAGATTATATCCCAGATTATTCACTTCCCCCTTCCTCAAAGTGAAATGCTCTAACACAAGGCTTGTAACCAGTTCTAGGGAGAATGAGAGAGACAAGATTGATGGTCAGTGCACAGGAAAATATGAGTGCAATTGATCAAATCTGGATGCACAAAACTTGGATTTTGTCCATGGCAACAAACACTAGAGGGATTGAGCTTGTTCATCTGTTCCTTCATTTTTGTTGAACATATCCGCTGGCAAAACAAGAGATTTTCTGTATACAAATTCAGCACAAGTTGACTGTAAATCATTCTTAAAGGCAGTTCTAATTCCTGGTAAAATAATGGGCAATGTTCTGTCTATCTAGGATTTTCATGGGCCTTTAAAGAACTTTTCAAATGCCGGTGAAACCTTTCGATGATACCATTTGATATCGGATGGTATACTGTAGAGCGTATCCGATTGGTACCAATAAGGATTAAAATTTCATGGAAAAGTGCGGAGTATTTGTCTTCTGTGGTCTGTAGTGATTTGGGAAGGACAAACAAATCTCACGATCCACACATTAAAAAGAGCTTTACATGCAGTTGAAACTTTGGCATCAGGATTAGGAATACCTCTGATCATCTGATAAAACGAGTGATGATTGTGAGGCAGTATATATTACCATCTCTTGGAGGTAAGAGTCCTATTAGATCGAGATGAATTCACGAAAATTAAGAATCCGATAAGGCAAAAGTACATAATGGAGTTTTTGAGTGTTTATGAAGTTTAAAGAAATGGATTATGTACAAACTGCGTATTTTATTACATTTTTCTTTTATACTGCATGTTCTTTGTTTTTCACTTCACATTAACACATTTGTCACCATTTTTTTATTTGCTTTCACAATAGCTGTTAATTTAAAATCTGTTGTGTAACTTAATAGTTTTCATTTCAATACAATGATATAGGAATTTGAATATTTTCAAAAAGAAAAGGCTCACTTCAAAGCAAATTGCAATATGTGTTATCAAAATGCAACTGTAATATCTTTACGAGGAACCGAATTTGTTTTTGAATTTAATTGAACAAAGCTGATTATAGCTAAAATAACTCGGGTGCATCTTTGCACCAGCTGTTATTTATTTTAAGAAATATAAACAATATTTTTTTCAAAACCTTCTTGTAAGCTTTTTTGATGCAGAATGTTTTTTTATCAGATAATCTGCGGTAGCATATAACATGCACAACGAAATCCTGAAATTTTTTAACACATAATCCATGGATTATATACAGGAAAAAACTGTACCTTTTGGCATGGGCAATTTGCCTAATAGTTTCCAAAGATTAATGGAAATAGTACTGTCTAGGTTAAAACCACTTCAAACAGCAGTGTATTTAGAGGATATAATAATCACTTTTTCTGGCTCTATTGAAGAACTTTTAGATAAATTATGTTTAATCTTTAAGATAGTAGAAGGACATAAATTAAAATTTAAACATTCTAAATGCTGTTTAAAGAAAAGAAAAAAAAACACCCATTAACTATCTAACTTTTACTGTTTCAAAAAGGACAGTTTATCCCAATAAGAAAAACAAATTTATGTTAGATTTCAAAGTCCCAACCACTTTTAAACAAGTTAGAGGATTCCTTAGATTGACAGGATTTTACAGAAGGTTTGTAAAAAATTATGCTCAAAAAGTTTTACCTCTAATAAATTTGACAAAAAATGATGCTAGATTCAGTTGGGATGATTCAACTCAGCGTGCCTCAGTCTTTCTTTTGCACTCAAAGTACAAGATTTGACTTCTAGAATAGCTCGATGGGTAATGACTCTTCAACAGTGTGATTATAGCATTGTACATTAACCAGGAAAATTAAATATAAACGCTGATTACCTGTCTAGGGATATAAACTCAATGGAAATAATAACTTCCAACTGCGATTCAGATCCAATAATAAGAGAAAAATCAAAATTCATGAGGAAAACAATCTAAAATTTCAATAAATCCTTAATTTTTTTACAAAAAAATGAAAAGACACCCTCATCTAATTATATGTTTTTGTAAAAAAATTATCTTCTTTACTGTTTACCAAAAAAGGCTCCCAAACATTGTAGTGACATCAAAGATAAATTAGTGGTACCCATAACTTTATACCTCAGGAGCAACCCATGATACCTCAGGAGCAACCCACCAGAAGTTTCAAAAGACTCTATATAGAAGAGAAAATTTTATCAATCCCATAATGGTTCAGAATCTGCTTTAGACTGTTAGTCCTTGCTGTTGTGTGCATTGAGCAACAGAATCAACTACTTGTGCATTAAAATCCCACTTAATACTTTGAATGCTTTTGGTGTATTGAAATACCTTTAAAATTGAGCTCCTGGTTGAATTAGTACTTATGTGAGAAAAGTGACCCTAGAGGATTTTATGGGTGTGATTGCTGAAGATTATACTGAACACGTAATAATTGGTAAAGAGAGAAAATACTATAAATTATAAACAAGCTATTAAGAAATCTATGTGCAGAAAATCCAAACAGTATTTTATATCAAAGAAATGTTCTATATCACAACAAGAATGTGAGTAGTTTTTTTCAGACCACTCAAATAAGTACCAAATTTCCTTTGCTAAAGTCATTGAAAAATAAATGAGACAAATATATCTCATTTTAATAGCATATATTTGTGATCATTTATATAAATGTTTATCTTTTAGGATTCATAATGTCCTTAAAATTTTGTTATTTCAGTTTGCAAATAAATCTTTCTTCCATTAAAATTTAATATTAAAGGTTTTCAAATTCAGTTTCCTTTCATTTTAAAATATTGCCATAAGAAGATGCTATTCTTTATTTTTTGTTGTTTAATATTACTGTTTTGATTTTAGTTTAGTAATTATAATTTTTCACCGTGATGCATATTTTTTCAATTGTGTTATTTTAGTAGTATTACTCAAACTTGATATAGGATTTTAGGGGATATTTTCTTAGTTTCAAAAAAAAAAATTTTTTTTTTAAGTAAATGCCAATATTAACTTAATTTATTTTTTGAAACTAGCATCTAAGAATCAAGTGAAAACAGTAGGTAATTCTGAGAAATCCAACAGAAAAGTAATTAAAACCTCAAAAACAAGCTCCAAGGTAACCAAAGTTTCTACAACTGGTGCTGAGAAGAAATCATCTAAGCCAAAACCAAAAGCTGATGGGAGTGGAGCTGTGAGGCAAGTTCTCATTAAGACTGCAAAGCCAGCTGAAAACTCTTCTAATTCAGTAAATAACAAGGTGAGTAAATTTTTAAATAATTTCTTAAAGTTGAATAATCACATTTTTTCCTAATATTTAATTCAATGATTTTTCACTATAAAATTATGTCAAGTTAAAGCTTGTTGTTGCTCTGGCCTTGATTTCAATAACTAAAGGATTTGATTCCTATTTTGGATATAATCATTCTTAGTTCTTGAAATCTGTTTTAAACTAGTTGATCTAAGTCTAATCAGCCTTTGTGTAAAAGTTACCTTGAAACATCGACTTAGCTGAACGCACTCTTAACATTATGCATGTAATTCAGAAAAAACAATTTATATTGTGTTTTTATATCAGAATAGTATCACCTATTTGGAATAATGCTCTCATGATCATAAATTAAGGATTATATGGATTTGTGCAAACAAATGTTCAAATACAGAGCAAACATAGCATACAAGTGAAATAAATTTATGAAACAAAAAGGATGATACACGTGTGATTTTCAAATTGCCATATTATATGTTTCCTTGAAGGATTGGAAACTATATCTTCATTACAGAAACTGAATAATATATACTATTATATTAATTAATATGGCATATTATGCATTACTATACATGCTCTACAACATCTTGGTTTGCTGAGCATAAAGTAGTTGAGTTTGTCATAAACCCTGCGAAATGGTAAACTTAATAGCCATAAAAGTATTTTAATATCCTTTACATAAATTCCATTTAGGAGAACTTCATATGCAGTGGGCTATATTCACATATTACAAGGGAGGGAACTCAAAAAACTTCCAAGTACCCACTCCAACAGGTGTAGATGCAGAAGCAAACATCCATCTTCTGTTGTGACAACAATCGTGACTGGTATCAAATGTGGGTGGGACTTATGCTTTGAAGAGTGCTCTCCTAATGAACTTGATCTCAGTGAAAATTGAGCTACTTGATTTCTGAGTAATAGGCTCTGAAGTTCTAGTATACTTGTAAGCGGTGATTGACAGGCTCCATTTCATGAGCCAAACATATCCTCAACATTCTCTATTGGATTCAAACTAGTTAAGAACACTGTCATGCTCCAAAGGAGTAATGTCTTTGGATTAAAAACACTCAGTTATAATTTTTGCCTAGTGAGGATAATCATTGTAATTCATAAACACAAACTCTACACCCATCCCACTTCTAAAAATATTGTATGTTTCATAGTGTATGCTAAATAAAAAAAAATATTGGTTACTGATAGCTGCACACAGTAAGACAAATAGTTTTCATTATGGCTTTAATTGTCTTTAAATAGAATTTTATTGTATACTTCTTTGTTACTTTGCTGTAATGCTAATTGTCATAAATTATATATAAATATATGTAGTATTAATAAGTCATTATGAGAATGTACACTAATAAAAAGGCAGATTAAGAAGCTTCTCATTTATATTTATTCAAAAGGCACGATTTAATTTGTATTATTACTTATTGTAATCATTTTATAATTTTGACTTGTGAATTTTTATATTTAGCACCTTATCCCTCACCTTTTCTTCTGTGCACTGTAAACAATGTTTTTGTTGAATTTCAGGCACCTGTGAGGATAGTAAAGAAAATTGCTGCAAAGCCAACCAAGAATGCAAAGGTTACAACTTCTGCTCCAACAAAAGTAATTCAGAAGACTATAATTGTTAAAAAAGAACCAGCCAGTAAGTAAATTAATTGGGATTAAAAATGTAGTTGAATATTGTATCAAATTTAAAAAAATAGTTTTATTCATTCAACTGTTTTGGATCCATCTATTTTTTTAAGGCTTGTCCAATATTTATGAAACGGAAGTAAAATAATTTTTGTTACTTTACCATTTTGATAGAGCTTTTACAAATATTATAATTTTTGTACTTAAACCATATGGTTAAAAAATATAAAGAACCCATAATTCAGTTTATTAAGAAAAAATGTAACATCAAGATATGAAAGGTCAGCAAAGGTATTTGTTGACAATTACTTATGTTGAAAGGCTTATTGAGTGATTGTATCAAAGTTTCAGACTTTAAGGGGTATGCAAATGTAGTATTTTGTGTGCATTCCAAGTGTTCATGGTGATTTTGCTTATCGTATTAATGATGAATTCAAATTTTGTATTTGCTAAATTAGTGAAAAAATAAGATTTAATCTATGTTTTTTATAAATTAAAAAAACTTACAAAATTGTTTTGCATGCAGAGCATTTATGTATTTTAAAGTGTGTTCTAAAGCACATGTGGGTTTTGAAAAAACTACTAAAAACGTTTTAGGGTATAGGATGCAAACTTGTGTCTCATGAATTTAATTTTTTGTTACTGTATTTATTTTACTTGAACAGTTGACAATTTAAAGAACTATTAAAATTAAAGTTTTTAAATTTTTAATTTTATTTTAATCATTAATTTTATTGATTATTTTACTTACTAATCATTTTATTTTCTGAAGTGTCTGCTATTATTCTACTAAGTTTCTATAATTGGAAATGTGTATATATATGTGTTTAATGGATGATTTTTATAAAGATGTTGGTAGCCAGTACATTTTAGTTCTAAAAATTTGGTATTTCTGTATTGTTAATAATTTAGGGTTTTGAAGGATGAGCATGGTATAAACAATTGTTTTAACAATTGATTTTTTTATTAGCCATTTATTTAAATCTAATTGTTTAAAAATATTCTATCAGAGTAATGAGTTAATTAGTTATTAAATATTTTTAAGTCCCTTGATTTAATGCAATAAAATTTCTACATGAAATAAGTAATTGCTATTTCATTTTTACAAGATGTTCACTGTGTTTTAAATTTATGTTTAATGTTTTATGCGTTTTTTTTTTTTTATTTTGAAATTAAAAAATATTTTCATGTAATTTATTATAGAAATAGAACAAATTGGTTCTTTCGTCATTTCTTCTTAAAAAATTGTTTTTTAATTACTTCTTTTTGCCTTTTATTATGAGATTTAAGGAAAAGTTGCAATATATGTGGGTGTATAAATATAAGTTCTATAGCATTTTAGTGAGTAAAGTTTATATAGAGAAAGAAATAATTCCTATCTGAATTTTCTTCAAATAAAAAAATTTATAATCTATAAATTACATTCAAAAGATTATGTTAATATTATACATATGCATCTAATGACATGGAAAGAAATAGTTTTGTGCAATTTAATGTAGAGTGAGGCAAAACAATAACTAGTTTTTATTTTTAGTTTGTTGCCATTCATGTCAATGTGGTAGTTTAATGGGATTGCTAAATTTTTCTCTTACTAATTTATTGTTATTTTTTATTAGCTACTTTTATATAAGTTATTTTGTTTTAGCTACTAAATCAGAAAATACAACCAAGCGACCTATACCGACTGGCATTGTATCAGCGCCTTCAACAACTCGAAAACCATCAAAAGTTGCCGCAAAGAAAACTACCCCTCCCACTCAAACTTCTCAGGCAGCTGTTAAATGTGTTTTAAGAGGCACAGACCCAGAAAGTAAAGCACTTGCCAGCAAATGTAAGTAGTCTAAAACTTATTTAATTTAAATATTCCTATTAATGTTATTATTTCATTATTACATCTAAATTATGTCCTATGTATTCAATTATTTTAACATTGCTGTATCTTTTATTTTGTCATGCCCAATTGCTTAGCCTTTTCATGACGGGGCATCTTTGTTTAAAACGCATGCTCAGGACGAAGCGGAAGTAAAAGGAATTATACTACAGGACCGGGTTTTGCTCCACTAAGTCTAATGTTAAGAAAAAAATTGCAAATAATTAAGTTCCTACCACCGTAATTTTTGGTAGTATTTTAGATTATTACGTAATATGTCTTACAACATTAAAACTAGACTTTAGTAATGTTTTTTCTTCATTTTATAAGAAAATACATGAAAAAAGTTTTTACCTTGAGAAATAATTTTTGAAATTGCTATTCCAATAATTCCAAAATTTTAATTGACAAAACATATTAATATACTTTCACATTAATACAAAATATACGACAAGGGCTATTTACAAAAAAATAATAAAATTTATAAAAAAGACTGAATGTGGAAAAACTCGAAGCGGGGAGAAACGCAAAGTCATACGCTGCAAATGTCCGTGACAGAATCGTTAGAAATATCACTTTCTAACTCTTTAGCAAATGAATCATCACTTTCATCTATATCGTTAGTTGGTTCATTTACCATACAAGTATATTCATCCTCTAATAAATAACGCTTCCATGGTATAATAATCTAGAGTCTAGGCTTTCCAAAATAACAAGAGAAGTGGGCAAAATATATCCTAAAACAATTCAAACTGTAACAAAACTGATGCTAAAACCCTAAAAGACCCCACATAGTAGTGAAAACAAACAGAAAAAAGTGTTCGGAGGGCTATCAGAAACGAAAATGCTTATATCGCGTGGAAAGTTAAAGAGCCGAGCTGCATTTGCATTACGATTTGCCCCCTCCCCAGCCACAGCTGACAAGCAAAATACAAAAAACAGCCAGAATATAAGCAATCTGAAGGTCAGAATACTAAAACTACGTTCAGTTTAAATGTAATGGCCACAGAGTGCAATCTAGTGGCTATTTAAAAATTTTTCAGCTTAAAATGCATATCTGTACTGCCCGTCCACTAGGCTGGTTCTTCAGGAGTGCACAGGTGAACTGCCGGTACCTCACATGCGTCCGTACGAAATGCACATATGATTCGCCCGTCGCGAAGAGGTTAAACTTATCTCTGGTTTCTAAGTAGTTCTCAAAAATCCGTTTTTTGAACTGTAAGTCTTAGTCTAATTAGTTTTTATCTTGCTATAATAGAATGGCAAACCAACTACTCAATCTATTTTTATTTTTTCTGAAATCAAAATTAATTGTGTGCAAAAAAATAACTGTAGCAAAATTAATTTGACTTTTTTGATTGAAGTAAGAGGATACTAGTAAGAAAAAAATTTACTGTCCCTTTTTATTTTGATGTTTTATTGATGATTTAATATTATTATTTATGTGGAAAAATAAGACATTTTAAATAATAAAAAATAAACATTATATTATAGGAATAAATTTATAATACCAAATAATTGTAACATTGAATTTCTATCTTCTGATGTTTGGAAGAAATAATTTTGCATAATTTTATATGGTAAGAAGTGTTATAAAGTAAAAAAAATTTTCCCAATATAGAAAATGAAGTTTTCATGTGTAAAATAAGTTAAATATATTTTTACTTTCAAGCCTAAAAATGTTCACTTTCTGAAACAAGAATTTTCTTTTGTGCTCAAAATTTTAAATCTTCTTAAATAAGAGGTAGTTTTTCTTCCTTTTATAGCACAGAGTGAGTTTCCAATGATGACGGTAATCTTCATTATAGTTGATTTTTCAAAACTACTGTGTTTTTATTATTGAATTTTTGAATTAGTTCTTAAATAATAGTTTTATTACTTTTATATTCTTTACATATATGTACATTAAAAAAAAATTAGGTAACATTAAAGTATATAAATTTGGAAAGTCTTGTACAATTGAATTATGAGTTATTCAGAATATAATGTGTTTTAAAATATATTTCTGTTCATATGTAAGATTTTTTGAATGCTAAAGTTAATTAAAAATTAATTGCTTTTTAAAATTTGCAGTTAAATTTTATTTAAATGTGTTAGTGAATTT
>JAPDSC010096891.1:16787-46653 GCA_026290005.1 Latrodectus geometricus
TATATATATATATATATATATATATATATATATATATATATATTTTATGCAACTGCTGGATACGCCATCTGTAAATAAATGGAAGATTTGAATGTTTTTTTTATAATGTAAGGAATTCTTTTTATATTTTTTGCAAAAGAATGTGATTAGTTTTTTGTTAAGCATAAATAAAAGTAATGTTTTAAATATATCTTTGATCAATGTTTGAGTTAAAATTTAAATTAGGTGTATTCTGCCTAATTACTGTAACTAAAACTAATTTAGTTCAACTTTACTCAAAAACTTAGCTTCCAACTGCAGAAAACAGATTTTCTAGATTGAAGTTGATGAAGAACTCTATAATAAGGAACTCTGATATATTTCCGCTTGTGTAAATAATTAAAATTTGATATCTTGTAGTAGATTCTTTATGATTAATAATTCAGATTTAGGAACAAATTTATATTTGTAAAGGAAAAAATAAATAATCTCGGCTCAATATTATCAACGTCTTTTTTTTTTAATTTCAATGTGGGTAAATGCACGTTTCCTTAGACTAATGTGAAAATAAAATCAGGCAAAAATTGTGACTGACTTTTCGAAACACCACACACTCTGAGAAATTCATTTTTTTCAGTTTAGTATTGAGTAAGCATTTTATTTTTTCTAATTGATTATAGGAATTGGGTGCATTTTTAAAAACTCAATTTGTTTATTTTATTATTAATAAGTAAATAATTAATATTGAGAATTTTATTAAATAATCATTTTAAGAAAATTTCTTAGAAATTCTTTATTTCAATAATTCATCAAGATAATGAAGGTTATAATTAAAAGACTTACTAGCGTTTAATGGAAGGCAACTAAATATATACATTCTTGTTTTGTAATAACACACTTTCTACTACAACAATATAATAGCGAGTGAATCATCAGTCAGAAGTATTTGTGTAAACTAAATAGCCTTTAAACATGTATATATATTGTGTGGAAATTTTAATATAAGTTTCATATTAATAATTTTATGTTTCATTTCTTATATTTTGATAAATGCGTGTGCTATTAGCGGTTCTATAAATGATTTTATATATAATCATTTTATCTGTGAAATGAAACTATCTTTAGAAATATTAGAATCAAAAGATATTTTAAAATATATATGAGGAAATTTATTCATTGGTTTTCCAAATATTGTTTAGTAGAAATGTTCTTCGCAAAAATATAAATTTAGGAAAAAGTATAAATTTCTAATAATAGTTTATAGATCCTAAAGCTGAAATTTAAAAGAACTAAATTAACTATTGAATTCACGGTACATTACTATTTTCTGTCAGAAACGTTTAAAAAGAAGCAAAATATTCCGTTGCCAAATCTTTATCGACTGTGAAATTGCCTTTGAGAATTGAGTTTTTGAAAGAGAAGTAATATGATATAAAAGCTCCCTCATTTTAGTTTATAAATTCTATAAAAATCTTTTCCGCAAAGTGTTCTATCTACGCTTTTATTGTTAACTATTGGAAAATAGAAACTATTTAATTTTAGACTTTAATACTGAAAAAATTGTATATAGAATAAAAAATATATATATGTACCTATTTACATTTAGATAAAATTCTATAAAGATATTGGGTTATTGTGATTAAAAGTATAATCATTTAGAATTAAATTTTCTATATTTTAATGATTTCATTAAAATATAGAAAATTCAATACGCTTAAGTTATTTTGGGAAAAATACTGCAAAATTCATCATTTTATTTTACTGTAAAATGAAATATTTTGATTGCAATTATTTGATAAATTTTTCTTCAGCAGTGTTTGTACTTTTTAGATATTTGCTGTCAAAAATAAATATAGTAGGATCATAAAAAAGGAATTGGCATTTTAAATAGTATATTTTTCAATGTTGAGCCAAATTGAAGGAAAAAGAATAAATAATTAACTTTTATATTTAAAAATTCTATTTTAAATATATATAAACTTCTATTAAGCATTCTTCTTAATTACACTTAGATTCACTGTTTCATTATTATGCTCTAATATAATAATTTGTTCATTTTTTAGTCATATATTTTACATTTTGCTAATAAACTAAAATGTTAAAACAAGAGTATGGTATTACAAAATGTAGGTAATTAAAATTATTACATTAACATTAAAATTGTCAAAATGAAAAAAGTAAATGTTTTCAGATTTATATCTTCATCATTTAACATTATGATTAATTTTTATACGTAGGTTCCTGACGATTCATCAAAGGAGGAAAAACAGGATCAAGGACGTCATACATAAGTACGCAGCATAACAGCTACTCTTTGAGCAATGGAAATTTGGAAGTTTTTTTTAAATTCAAAGTGATAGAGAATTTTCCAGGTCTTCTTTGCGATCCTGGAATATTATCGCTCGTAGGGAAAGTAATATGTCATAGATACCAAACATCTTCTACGATTAGTTTCTTCCTCATGCCTTACTCATAATTTTGGAACATAGAATCAAAAGAAGGAACGTAAAAATAAGTAGTAAATTTAAGCATTGATATCAAAATATTCCTTCTTTTTTTCCTGACAGGCCCCCTATTTTTATGGACATGGCCCTATTTTATGGCAAGATTAGACTAGGCAGTCAGCCCATCTAAAGTTGAGTCAGTTTTTAGATCTTGTTCCAAAGAGCCTGATCAAGAATGTTACATGTGTTGAACGTTCTTTTTCATTTTATTACCATGATCAACCTATTTAATTCTTTGGTTTTTGTGTAATTGATGATATCAGGTATTCTGAAGGCACGATAGAGCTCTGAATGTGTGCATTTGTAAAATAAACCTTCAGCTTGTGTACTTTCAAAAATGTAGTTCTTAATATCATCCACTCAAAGATTCCAACTGTATATATATATAGCATTTCCAAGTTTCTATTGAGTATGTTAGCATAAGTCTGATTATACATTTATAAATTTATAACTTCTTCCAAATATTTTAGATTCTATATAACTAAAAATAATATTTTAAATTCTATTTTAGAACTTAGAAATGATGTTTATATGAATGCATATATTCCCAAGCCTAACCTATAATTTGTATTACTTTTAAACAATTTTTTATAATTATTGGCATTCATCTATTATGGGAAAATAATGCATGTTGAATTAAAAAAAGCATCACTTTTCAAGTTCAAAATATATTTCATTTAAAAAACATCACCAAAAGAAACATTTTGTAGTACTGCATCGTTTTCTTTAAATTGTTTTTCTTTTCTATGCTAATCACACTCTCTATTTTTCTCAACTTAAATGAACACTATAAGTTGTTAACATTGTAAAATAAAAACAACTTCTTAATAATTTTTGCTACAAAAGTACTGCGTTGCGTTCTCAGTTTCTGTCAACTTGAAGTTTTCATAAGCAGTCAATTTCCATGTGAATAATATTCTTAAGAATCTGGTAGTATACTTTTTCGTTCATGTCTCTTAAAAGTGGCTGCTAAATTCATATTTTTTAAAAAACTAATTAACAAATTGCTTTCAAATGTTCTTATACTGATGCTTTGTAAAGAAAATCATACTCTATACTAATTATGCAATGTATATATTTAATGGCTAAAATATAGATTTTATTGTACTTTAAAATTATATTGAACTGTTCAATATTGTTTATTGAAAATGCGCTTATTTAGCATATGCCGAAATCGAGAAAAGGGTTGCCATTTTTTTCTTCTTTTAAAATGTACATGATACCGATTACTAAAAATATATTACTTTCTACTGTATTAACACTTTATATTATAGTTTCATATGTTTTGTTTTTGGAAGAAACCAATTCATCAATATATTTTAGTACAAATGAAAAATAATTCATATATACTAAACATTTTTCTTTAGTTTTATAAATAATTTTATTTTTACCTTATTTTATCTGGTATTCATTTAATTTAAATTTTATTTAATTCACATAAAATTAAATCCTATAAAATGAGTTTTATTATACATTAAATTTTCATGAATATGTTAGTTTTAATTGAAAGGACCGATTAAACGTCAGGAAAATTTTCTTTTTAAAACTTTTCTATGTAACAGAACTATTTTATCAAACAGAATAGCAACAGGTGTTCTAATTTCATAGAATGGCAACAATAATGAAAATAGGTTGTATATCCCATCTGGAAGAGCTGCTAAAATATTACAATCCACACTTTAATGGTTTAATTGTTGTATTCTGTTCTTTTTTTATAATTTTTGTAACTTCTGTGTAGTTTTTTTTGTGAATGTTTTAATAAATAATTTCAAGGTCTAGATGCCATGTGTTTATTTCAATACTAAATAAAACAAGTATTACTTAAATTACATGCTCTACTATTTATTTAATTTAGGTTAACATTTTTATAAAAACGGGAAATAATAGATAACGTATTTCATTTTAGCTTATTCATTTTTCTCTTCTGCATTTGCTCCTAGATGGCGCACTATATTTTACAGTAATTTAATCCTTTATTTTTCTGTAGTTATAACAGATCCGTACTTCTTCATTTTTGTTATTTTTTCTTCCTCATAACTATAAAAAATAAAGTAAAAGCAGCAGTCAGAAAAATTTGTTTTTTTTTCTGTTTTCGATGAAACTCTTTTGATGTTGATATTAATCTTTGTAACGAAACTTTTATCCAAAAATGTAACGGTTTTTGTTAAACTAAGTGTATTGCTTTTTACTTCGTGAGTCACTACAGAAGTTTCAGAAACTGTTATTGCTAAAAATCTACTTGTATAAATTTTCTTTTAATTAATTTCATAGGAAAATATTGGGAATTTAAAAGAGTGCTTTAATGTATTATAAATAAAGTTTATTTAGAAGGCTAAAATAATAATTTAAGATAATAAAATCTTTAATTATTATTTTAGAATATTCTTATTCAACATTCAATATTGAGCTAATAAAATATTAAATTAAAATTGAATAATATATTAAGTTTAAAGTTCCGATATCATTTATCTAAATTTCTTAAATAATTCAATTCAAGACTGAAAAACAATTTTTAAACAATATTAAAATTTTTTTTGATAATTACATAAAAGGAATAAACATTCATGTACGTCAAACTTAAAGATTAATAATTCCTGAAATAATAAAAGCAATATTGTATCATCAAGAATAATATACATTTTTTGCGATAATGGAAAATTATGTTCTATCAGGTTAATTTTTAAAACCCATAAAAATGCTGATTTTCCGAATGAAATTTCTTTTAATTTGGAATCTTACTTTAGATAATTTTTATTGCTTCTAACAATATAAAAAAATATTCCAACCAAATATTTATATTAATTCAGTAATTATTAATTTTAAATTATTCAAGAAAACAAAATTGCTTGGAGTCTTTACTTCTTTCTTGTATCTCGCTTGAGAGCAAATACATAAAAGAATTACATAATCGTGGTAATATAAGGCTAAAAATATATCTGATAATTGCTAAAGATGAGAGAATATCAAATTTAATTGCTCAAAAATCTGCAAAATTGTTGAAAGTCTATCGTTACGAAATAAAGTTATTATGGTATCTGAAACAATTGAATAGTGTAAAGTGAGTAAAATATTACAACCGGTAAGATAAAATGACGCTGTTTTTGATCAACTATAATATTAAGAATAGTATGCTTTGATGTTCATTTTATGGAGTTTTATTAAATGTTGGAGTAAATTGGAGCTTCACAGAGATTGAAAGGGAAAATACATACTTACGAAAATTGTTATATTCAACTAAACTTTATTGAACTTGAAAATTAAACTATAAAATATCCAATCATATCTCTACAATATTAATTTGGAACTTTCTTATTCGGATTAAAATGACTTCATTTTCAATCGATATTTTTTAATACATTTACGAGACATTTTTAACAAATAGTAATATCGTATTGTATATTATTTTAATTCTTTTGATAATTACCAATTTTTAAAGTTGGAGCAAATAAGATTTTGAGACATATTAAATAAGTGAAAAAGACAATGAAATTTTGCCATTGGTGTTGCCTAAACTTTTAAGATTATTTGGTAGTTGAAGGGAACAGGAATTAATAAAAGATTCTTGTTTATACTTTGTCTTGCTTTTTGAAAAGGAACTCTATATAGTTTGGAACAAAACTCCTCAAAATGTCTTTAGTCCGGTGTTACCCAGATGCGAATTAGATACAACTTTGAATTATACAGACGCCCATAGATCTGAATGATTTGAAGTTGCATCTCTCTTCTATCTTATGTTAACGATATCTTATGTTATTGAAATCTTATGTCCTCTATCTTATAATACCGATATCTTATGTTATACTTCTATACTATGAAAATAATTTATGTTATAATATAGACACTTAATTAAGTCATCCGCAGTAATAGTCTTAGATAGTTGAGTATATCTTGAGAAACCTAGTGAATGTACTGTTAAAATCATAACTTGTGAAAATCGAGATATGTGGTAAAAGAATGACTTCCAGGTTGACTCTTCTAAAAAGGTGCCTTAAAGGTCGAACACTGTGAGGAATTGCAATCGAATGCTGGTAAATGAGAGTATATGAAGTGGCCAAACGCTGCTTGAGAAGAAAAATGAAATCTGATTATGAGTGTTACAATGTGTGAATTCGATTGCTAATTTGCTTGTTGATGGACTAATTGCTAATTGACTTCAACCCAAAATCCTTGAACATTAAAAGTGGTTTTAGAATGAGAAACCTTACTTTCTTTAACGAGTAGAAGACTTTACATTTTTCATATTTTCTGATATATCATAATATTTGAAAGAATTCTTGTGAAAATTTATAAACATTGAAAATGATAATGACAAAAAATGTTGCCAAAGAGCATAAAGGATTTCTTTAACATGTAAATATTTATTTAAAGTTAATAATATTTCCAATTATTTTCTCTGAATCCTCTTTTACTTCTCTTCTAAACCACACAATAATTTTTATTTTTATTTGAAAACAAAGAATTTTTGATTTCTCATCAGTTTTATAATTTTACCAATGAAGTTAAAAAACATCTCTATAATGGTTTTCTGTTTTATATTTAATTCCCTTATCAGAGAAAATATTTTATTATAGCTGCACAAAATAAAATATTTTCTTTTTATTCACTTGCTTTCAATATAATATCTGATAAATAATTGCTAGGTTATAAAATATGATAATATAAAAGAAATAGTTTTTTTTGTTATGAATGACGTAAAAGTATCTAACTTTATTGAAAAATATAAATATGGAATAAAATACAAATAAGTCTTTTAAAATTTAAAATCACTTTTTTTAATACATTTTAATGTGTATTTTAAACCTCGGTTAAGAGAGTCAGTATTATAATAGAGAAAATTATATTACTTTTCAAAAAATACAAAATAAAATTTCTCTTTTATACTTTTCAACATTTATAATATATATTTTATTAAATTACTTGAAGTTTATAAAAAATGCTATAAACGTGTTATTTTTGCTTAAAGTGACAAACGTATAAAAATACAAAATAATAAAATTTATCTTATATTTTTAAAATAAAATTCATAACATTTTATATTTTATTAAATTATATAAAAAATTTGTATTTATGTAAAATGTTACAGATGTGTTTTTTTAACCTGTTATTTTAATGTTTTTTTAACCTGTTTCTTGCTTCAAAATATTATATTTAACATAATTTGAATTTTAGGAACTATTATCACTCAGCACCGTTAAAAATCTTGTAAATATAACATCATTCGATAATGAGAATTTTTCTGCATCCAAATATTGTTTAAAAGTTTTTATTTCACTTTGAAATATTTTCTTTAAAAATTTAAAAAAATTGAATTTATAAGCTATATTTATAATTTTAATTTTAAGAACAATTAACTATCAACATTTTAGATAAAATTAGATTATTCCTCTAATTTTATAAATAAAGAGCTGATATTTCAACAATTTAATAGCTTTAATTATATTATATTATAAATAATAGCTTGTTGTAAAAATTTCATTGTATTAAACTAAATTTTTTAACATTGGAAAAAATATTCATTTGTATGCTTTCAATTTTATAATGGACGGGAAACTTCCAATTTTATTTTTTATGATTTAAATAAAAAAAAATAATGGAGAGAAGAAACAATGTTAAAATAAATGGAATAGATTCTTTTTTGAATAAATTGAACATTAATCTCTCTCTCTCTCTATATATATAATTAAATAAATAAATATATTAGTATCTAATATATAGATAATTGATTATTACATCTCAAAAATAATTATTAGAAATTTGTTAAAAATCTATAGAAATATTTTTCTTTCAAATATAAAAATATAAATAGAAAACTTAATAAAAAATATTCTTGACTCCGTTAATGGATTATAGCACTAAAAAACATCGTTTCAAAAATAATACCACATTTATTTTTGGTAGTTCGTGTGTTGGCGTGGAAACATGGAATATCCTTGGTGGTCCACTTGCTTAGATTCGTCATGTTTTTTACGTATTGTCGTCATCTAGTGGTGGCCTCTTCTGTAATGTATCATTTACTTATTGCACTCTTTGTGTGGCAACAAAATTCACAGCGTTATTTCATACCGAATTAAGAAAATCTTTGTTTTTCTAAATGGCCGAAACATTTTTCGAATCTGACAAGCAAGAGAGTAATTAGCGAAGCTAAAAAAAGTTAGTTTTTCGCTCATTAGTGAAAAATAACGTATCACTGATGTATCTGTAACCAGTCATAGGTTTTGTGTGATAAATATGACAGCTAGAAAAAACTTCGCGTGAGTGTCATCTTTATTAAATTGAGTTAATGGAAACAGAATTTTTTGTATATATCTAATTAAAGAAATAGGGAATCATTAAGCTGGTAAAATGCAAACATTAAATATTAGTGACTCTGTATATATAAATCTATAAATATTCATTTAAGGGATTAGAAACAAATAAACAATAGGTTTAATTGAAAGTTACGTCTCAAGCTTAATCTCATTACGATGAATATTTTATAAATTGGAAGGTAAATCCCCAGAAACATATACAGTGACTTTTAGGTGTAATTAAGATGAGTTATGTAAAAGTTCTACTAAATTAAAATTTCATGACAGCGAGAAACAGCTAATAAGGATTAAAAATGAGTATTTCATCCATGCATAAAAAGTATCTCTTGGAAATGTTATTAAAATATTGATATTGCAGATACTACTGCAAATACAACCAAAATGGCTATAAAATCTTTAGAAAGCCCATTGTTCTTAATGATGATCCCACAAGCAATGAACAAAGCAATGTCTAGTAGTAAATCAATGAGGCAAAGTTCGATTGCAATTACTATTGAACAATGGTAGAAGAATACTACGCTTCTGTATGCTTCTTCTATTGGGTTTGGTGCTTGGAAGATTGCCGGGCCTCATTTTTTTAAGACTGTCCATTATTTAAGTAAAATCCTCTCAAAGGTGGTGGATATCGAGTTTAAGTACCTTACAAGAGTGTAAAATTTTAGGTACTCCACTGTGTCTTTTAAGCATCCAAAAATCCTGAAATCCAGAAAACAATGTGTGCAGATGTTTAATGGTATTTTAGTAATTAATTTCTCAACATTACACCGCTTTGTTAAGTCAAAACAAAGTAAAAAAAATGAAATTTATGCTCTGGACATAAGGTAAGCAATAGCAAAACTACTTAATTTAAGTGGAAGCTCCTAGATTCGATTCAAACCTCAGCTAAAACAGATATTGAGGTTTTTTATTAGCATGCAACATAGCAGTGGAAAACCATGGTAAAGTGTTTTAATGTCTGGTGCGAGTTGACTTTTGAGAAAATTTTCACAGATAGTAAGTTATATTTTAGTGCTGTGGAAAATCAATTTTGAAAATATCCAAAAATTAATACTAACAGCAATGCATGCAGAAATGTAATCTATCTCATCGTGTCTATATTACCTATTCCTTTTCAATAAACCATTGAAATCAAGCTTAAAATTTTCCACTCCAAAAACCAGTATTACCATTAAATTATGTTATTTTTCTGCTTGCACAATTCTTTGTGCATGTAATTTTACTGATATTTATTATAGAAAACTTGTTTGATAATAATTTCCAAAGTAATTAATTTGATCTTAATTAATTCAAATAACTGTCATATATAAAATACAATTTCCTTAGTTCTTTCATCAACATAGGACACCCTACACCATAATCTAATACATACCATAATGTTTCTCGGCTTTTTGAAATTCGCGTGAATTTGTATATTAACAATAGCTTCAATTTATATTAATTTTGCAAATGTTTCATACAGAACAAGCAATCCAACCCTGTTTTGCACACTAGGAGAGGAACTAAATAAAGAAATTCCCAGAAGTATTCCTGCTGTGAAAATAATTTGTACTAATTTTATAAATATTACGAACAAATAATCTAACTATATTACGCACACTAGGTCACATGCTATGTATTTCCTGTTGTGAAGTGTTTTGAAGTTAGACAATTTGGCTTTATTTACTATACCAAATATCTAGATAGAATATTTAGCTTACTGCAAATAGTTTCTACTTAAGATCTTTTGACAAATTTATAACTAATGAATTGAAAAAAGCATTTTTGAGATTTTTAATTTAAAAGTCATATTCATGAAATTTATGATTTCAGTAAAATTTAAATGAATATTGTATAAAACAATAGAATAGCTGATTGAGTTCTTTGTATGTGACTTGATTTCAATAGAAAATTTTCCTCATGAATTTTCAGCCGATTGATTTTCACAAGCTACATAAATTATTAAAATTTGTTTTCCTGACTTCTGTATGAAAACAGTTATTATTATTCTATTTATATAATTTTCAACAGAACGTGTTTTATAATTTTAATGTTCAAAGTATTAGAAACATTTATTTGTTAGATTATCTGAAAGAATATACAGAATATTTCAAAAGGCAATCAGTTGTCTTGTATGCATAGTAAAATATTTAATAACTAGAATTAAATAGCATTACATTTGAATTGTAAATTTAATGTTTTTGTTTTCATGATTTGAGGGTTCACAAATCTTACTTTTTTTAATGTTATATACGAAATTATATATATTTATTATATAAAAATGTCTTTTTTTTGTAACCATTCCTAAAATTCTAGCATAGTCAAAATTTTTTTATCTCTATACTGTCATAAATAAATATTTTTATTTTTCAGTTAAATATATATTTGCTAAACCTTGTATGAAACTTATTGATCTTCTAGGAAAAAGTTCACACACACAAAAAAAAGAGAATCGTGAAGAAATATAAGTTGTCGTTATTATCGCGTGAATTAAGATTCTTTTTCCATTATATTTGTACTTGATTCATGTTTAAAACATACATTATCGCCATTTTAAAAAATAAAACAAACTCATATATTCAATTGGTAAGATTCATTTCAAGTATCAGCAGTATAACAACATCGTAATACAATTAATTAAAAATTAGGATAACAAAATACTTTTAACTTTGACAAGCGAAATGGATGCAATGAATTATGCAAACATAATAAAAATGGATAATTTCTATCTAACATAGTAAAATCGTATTTGACTACGGAATAAAATCGAATTTGTGGTTAGAAAAGCCCTCTGAGTCTGTATTTTTTGATTGAAACGTGAGTGCGATAACAAATTGACAATGCAGAATGAGGTTTCAATTTCAAAGTTCGCTTCGATATCGACAATATATTCAAATTGCATCACAGCATCTTAAATATCTGTTGAATAAATTTACATTTTACTTGAGATATATTTTCAAAAATGAAAAATAAATCAATAGTAAGTTTTCCTTTCTTTTCAAAGGAGAATTCTATACTACCAAATAAAGTATATTTCTATGATATTTATGAAATCGGTTGAATCGATAAATCTATATCGCCTGAAGGTCACCAACACACAACATAAACTCCAAGACTAATAAAAAGACTTTCTGAAAAATATTTGTAAAGGTTGTGTACAGAAGCATAATTTTAGAGAGAATTAATGAATTCTTCTAGAAATGCTGAGATGAAAATAACATTAGGAATAATAAACTTCCAGTGAATTCGGATTTAAATAGTTTACTGACTTGCAACTCAAAATACTATACAAACATGCATGGCATATATAATAAATTTTCCTTAATGTAATGTAACCTTAAGTTATTAAAGCAAAATAATGATAAAGAAGATGGTAGTAATAAAAATATAAACATTTTTCACCTTGCAGTAATGAAAATACAAAGCAGATAATTAAGAATAAAGCTCATATTCAGTAAAGAAACTGGAAACTTTGATAAATGTCATTAAGAGATAAGCCAGATGGCATTATTTAGCAGGAAAGTGTTTATGATTAAAATCAACGCATGTTAGCACCTCTTATCATTGAAGTAGCAATTATAACGAATCTCCGGTATAGGAGTCCTCCTGAACTAACGGGAAGATCGAGCTTTTCAGCAAGAAAAGTTTTGGGATCTATTCCCGCCATTGTTGAATAAGAGAAATCGGATGTTGCACTTTTGAAGGCACGAATGTCAGACTTCTTGCCTTTGAAATTTCCAGGTTTTCTTCTTTGCGACACGAGAATAAGACTCATAATTTAAGAAAAGTCTTCTCTGAAGGCACTGTGGAAATTATAAATACTTATAACAGCCTTAGTCTATTATAAAACACTTATGACATCATGTAACAGACAGCCAAATAGCTATCTATCATGTGATATAAAAGATTTAAAATTGGTAGGTTTTATTGCGTGCCTAGTAATAGAAAACTATTTTTCGGAATGACTTGTTGTGGATTCGAATCCGGTTACTACTGAATAACTGAAGATGAAATGAGAGCTTCTGATTTCGATAAGTGTGTCTCAGGGTGGATGGTTGGGAGTTCTTCCTTGGACATAAGTATGACCCTTTATTTATTAAAAATTCTTCCAGGAGACAAGACGTAGCCATTTGACAAATAATATCTTACAACAATTAATATCTTCAACTGTTAGGCAATCCTTCGGCGATGTCAAAAATCTCATACCTGAGCATATCATTAAACTGGTTTAAAGGAACCTGAAACCATTTCCTACTTGTTTTTTGGAATATGCAGTTATTTACTAGTTGCTGCAGAAGATGTTTGCCAGAAAATCACCGAACTTAATATTATTTGGGCTCAATTATAGAAATAAATAAAATGAGGGGAGTGGGTGTTCGTTTTTATCGATAAAAATGTTCGAAGAATGTCTTTACAATTTGCCCATTGTTCAGAGACGTTGTATTTTGTATTAAAATACAAGAACACATTAGAATAACTCTTTGACATCCAGCAGTTATACGTTACGCGATATAATGAAATTACTGTTACATCACTCAATATTGAGCAGAATTATTTGTAATCGAACATTTAATTTTATAGAAGAAAACATTCAATTTCCTCACTTTTATTAAGGGATTTTTTATTAAAAAAAGTAATACCGTGGGTTGTAAAAATCTTGTATTTACAACCATGTATTATTGCGCAGTCCATTTATTTGTGTTTACTTGTAGGTGCTATCAATTGATCTTAATAAATTTGTAGAAGATTTAATGGCCAGAAGAATAGATGGACCGTATTTTCCTGTTCAGAATACCAACTTCCGTGCAAAATGCTAATTTTCAACAGCTGAGAATTTCTATGATTTTTTAAAACATTCGACTGCCTTATTTTAACAAGCAGGTAATTATGAGCAATGCATGTAAAGATTGAAAACATTCTGAAAACATTTTTAAGCTAAATTTATGATCATTCTTATAAATACTTATTTTGAAAATAATTTCCAAGTATAAAATGCTAAACCTTTTCTGCATTTAAAATATCTATAATTCAAAATATTGTTGAAAAATTAAAATGCATTCGAAGACTATAATAATATTCATTAGATATTGTTTGTACATAAATGTACAATATTTTTACATTTTCTTTCGGTCAGTGTTTTTAAATACTGGTAGAAAGTAAATATAAATTTAATTTCCATGAAGATAATTTTTTAAATAATTGTTGTACTTATAAGTTTATGGATGACATGTAGAAGGATTGATCGATTGGATTTATCTCTCTATAGTCCCTTTTTATACGAAAGATTTAATTTGACCAAAATCATCATTTTAAAGTGGGTTCAAAACTACTAAATTGATCATACCCGAAGAAGAATCGAACCCAAAAGCTGGTTAACTATAGCTCAGAGGGATTCAACAGCCAGCTTTGGCTCATAGGAAAATGGTAGGAAAGACATTAATAATTTTTTCATGGTATCAAAAACATATGTATGTTACTATGTTTCGACATATCTATGTTACAAAAACATGTGTATGTTACTATAAAAATACTATGTTTTGACTTTTTATGTATTATTAAATATTTTAGAAATCATTCTGTTAAATCATATTTAGAAATAATTTACTTGTTAGATTCATATTATTACAATATATTACATTGTTAGTAAATAAAAATTCATGTTATTTCATTTTTACTAGCAATTCACATTTTTAAGCATTTATCGATTGAAAATGCTTCCATGAACATATTTAAGTCGAAGTTAATTGTAAATCAGTTATAAGCACAGAGAATAAAATGATTTCTTTGAATTAGGAAAAAAAAACTAACATTAATATTTTTATTAAAGATATTTTAGATGGAAATACATTGAGAGCTATATTTTTCAAGTCGTATCTTCAAGAGCTTCATAATATAAAACCCTTTAAAATTATTTATGAATTTATGAAGCATAAAAATGAGATTCAACAATTGTATATGTGTTTCAGCCTTGCAAAATCTTAAAGGTGCATTAAATTAAAATGTAAAAATACAACTTGCCATTAAAAGTAAGATTTAAAGAGCTTAAAGTACATGAATATGTTTTTTAAGTTATGCTTTTAGTATATCACTTTTAATGAATTGATGAAATGCTTTTACAACATGAATTTTCATGAATGAATTTTAATGAAGGGAAATATTGGAAAACATTAATGTTACTACACAGTAACACTAATACCATCTTTTAAGTTATATTTTAAAAGAACTGAAAAGTTTACTTCTTAAAATTAAAGAACTTGAATAATAAACATTTTATATATTCTATGAATTTAATTGAATTTTAAGGCATAAAATATGTTTCATAAATCATTTTATGATTTTCTTAAAATTTATTTGCTAAAACTTGTTGTTATTTCATAGAGTGTATACTTCAATTGAATATATACTTGTAAATAAAATATTATTATGACTTCACTTTTATCTTTTCTCCATAAATGAATATTTTTCGCTAATTTTGTAAAGAAGTATTTAATCTCTATACAATTTATCATATTGTAATCTCATCTATTTTTCTTGATTTTTGTTTTCTGCAACAAAGATTTAGGCATGCTTACTTCCTAAAATTATTCAGTATGATTTGTGTTTTTTTAAGTGACTGGTAATGTGAAAATGCACTCATAACTTCTCACCACATTCATAAATCTTTCTTTAAGTCTTAACTAAGATTAAGAGGAAGAAAAGGTTAAGCACGAAGAGAAATTTTTTACTTTTGTCTTGTATTATTAACAAAGAAGTGATTAATGTTTCAGGGACTTATGTTTATAGATTATTATTCCCTTGTAATTATTCATCACCTTGTGAGATAAGCCACGTTTTGCAAGGTTATTGATTCTCAAACTTTGTTAATTTATTTTAAATTATATTTTTTTATTTATTTCTAAAGTTTCAATATTGTTATATTTAATGAAATTATTTGGTACTTTGAAGAGTGTAATTATAAATTGTAATAATATTTTTCATAAAATATTTTTTCATTACTGTATTAAATGCTTTGTATGTCTTTTAAACCAATTGATGTATTTTGTTTCATTTTCAATACCACATTAAAATGTGGTAATGTTGACTAAAAATAAATTTACTCACAGTGAAGCCAGACGAGAATTGTTTTTAGAAGGCCCTTTGCTATATTGAAATGAATAACTTGCTGCGTTTCTTTGGAAAAAAACTATTTTTCATTGAAGAACGGAATAACCTTAATAAGTCTTATAAGAAAATATTTAAGGTATTAATTTAGTTTCTCCATAATTTCGTAAATCTCGAAATATCTTAATTCTCAAATACAGTCATTTTTATGAAAATATAAAATTATTATTAAATTATAAACGTTTTGTAAATAAAGATATGATTAACAAAAATATTCTTTGTGATTTTTTAAACTGTTTTGACTAAAATGTCTAAAATAGTTTCAATTATTGAATAAATACTGAATAAATTTATGAAATATTTTATGTGTATTTATAATCATATAATTAATTAAATTATATTTTTGAGTTCATTAATTCTTTTAAGTATCACAAAACGATTCAAAGTACAAAAATAATTTTAAGTATCTGAATTTGATCAATAAATTTATTCAGCAAAAAAAATTATTTTGTTTAAAAAATATAACTGCTTCTATAAAACTTCAAATCCTTCCCATTATTCCTTCACTCATCAGTTTATTAGAAAATTGTTAAAGTATATTCAACAAAATAAAATGTTTACTGATTATAATTATTAAATTTATCATATATCTCGCATAATATAATTAAATCATATATAAATGAATAAAATACTCATCTATTTGATGTTTCGACACATCATGTGATGTGAAATTCCATTCCCGTTAGGATCTAAGTTTAAATTTCTGCACTTTTTTGTTGAGATTACAAGAAATTATGGATTTTGAAAGAGGACTTGTAAATAAAAAGAGTTCATTTCGTAAGCTGATATAAAATACTTTAGTAGCTTGGAAAATAATACTAGAAATGTCTCTACTTTTCTTTAAACTGTTTCTCTCTAAAGAGATTTCCAATAAAATATATATTAGAAAAACGGCGTATTTCTCCTAGAGTTCTTTAGAATCTTTATGAAAAAGAATTCATATTTTTTACTTTGCAGCGATGAAAATGTGAGCCAATAAAAATGAAATTATTGATCGAGGGAATTTTTCATTGAAATAAAAGAAAAGGCATCAGTAATAAAATTATACACAATTTTATTTATAACCGAAAGTTATAAATAAAATATAGTAGCTTTTAATAATTGTTTTTTGTACACATTATTTTTGCTTTCTAGTTTCTGAATTTAAGATAAAAAAGTATTTTCAAAAGTTGTTTCTTATGTGTATTTATCAAAATAATGTGCTACAGAACCTAATAATGATGCATTAAGAAGGAGACGCTTGGGTACATAAATAAAATTTATTTAGAGTAAAAATTTTCTTTGGAGGTTTTTTGTTGAGAAAATTTAAAATAATCTGTATAAATTTATAAAATTATGCAGGAAACAAAATCTAAAAGATATATGTGATTTTAGAATATTGTTAAATAAAGTTGTAATATTTGTTAAATATATCAATTGTATTACAATGAATTTTTCTGCATAAAAAAAGATATATGTGATTTTAGAATATTGTTAAATAAAGTTGTAATATTTGTTAAATATATCAATTGTATTACAATGAATTTTTCTGCATAAAAAAGCTTGAAACTAATGAGTCTTTTTAGGCATAAGGGTCTTTAAAATATTTTTATGCATTCGTACTTTTCTTACTATTAAAACTATTTATTTCCATTGTATTTAGATTTTAGAACAAAGAAAATTTCATTGAAATACCTAATTTTTATTTTTTCTAATGTTTCAGAATTGAAAGATAATAAACAGTATCCAAACAACTTAATATAAAGGATAAAAAATTTTTTGAACGTTTTCATAAAATATATGACCATGTTAACTGTAATTTATCATACCTTAAAGAGTAACTTTATTTGAAAAATTTCCTTCAGAAGGATTCGTGTCCATTTAGTTTTGCGTATTAATAATGCATGTAAACATTTGTGTTTACTTTTTTTGAATTTATTTAGTTACCATCACATAGTGATTATTTTTAAATTTATCATCCTTTTATTCTTTCATTGTACATTTAGAATTTTCTTCTCCTGTTGATTACATAATGAAAGACTAGACAGTGTTAAAATAAATTACCCCACTTAAAATAATAAATATTATAAATTTGTAGTGAGTAGCAGGACTGATTAAACGGAAAAGTAATTACTGTTTATCATGGGTTAATTCGGGTTTTAAAAGAATGTCTCTAATCATTAAAAATTCCATGAAATTCATTTAATATCGTTGACAAAATTCATAAAATTTTAAAAATTTATTCTAATATTTTATCACTTGAAACTTTATAATCAATACAAACAGTTTCAGAATATAATTTGTCGTGTAAGAGGTTACTTTAGGTTACCACTTTACATTTTAGGTATTTTAAACCCACATAAGTGCAAAATGTTAATAAGAAAATGGAAACCCTAAAACTACGTTAATTAAAGCGGTGAAAATACCAGAGTTACCAGAAATTAAATTTTATTTCCAAATGTTTTGTGAAACCAAGGGGTACCCTTATCTACACCGAACCTATTTGTCGTAGCAGTTAGGAGGACATAATTATAAATCAAATGCCTCAAATGAGTAATAAATGGAGAATATTTCGATTTTATCTTTCCAAATTTTAAAAATAAGATTTAGTCTAAAATCTTTCACGGTGTACGATTTTGCTGATTCCATTGATACAATGTCATTTGTTATTACTGAAAATCTATTGTTTGTAAAGTTAGAAAAATTCCTGAATTTAGCCAACCATTCATCAATTTCGAGTCTCAGTCAAGTGATGAAGTCAAGATCAGTTAACATTCTTATATCTAAATTTTCCCACTCATGAAAGGAAATTATAACCTCGGGAAATTCGATACTGTGGAAGGCTTTTGTAAGTTTTCTTTCCGGCGGCATCCATCTTGACAGAGATGCATGCAAAATAGTTAAAACATCCATTTCCCATTGTTCAATAGTGGTTAGAATTGATCCTTGGGTCCATTCACAGAACTCGGTCCTATCACTAAACTAAATTTGTACTAGCAGTATTTGAATAGGATGGATATTCAATCCAGTATTTTCTCTACATAAGATTTACACCCCAAGTTTTCCATATTCTACAGATATATTCGCAAATAACATAACAGAATCCGATGCAGATTTATAAAACAGGCACGAGATTTACGATTGTAATATATATTTATTATTTGATTTTTATGACTTTGAATATTTTCAAATTCTAATATTTTAAGAGAATATAAATTTCGAAATGAAAAAAATTTATGTATTTTAGTATGATAAAGTATCAAATGAATTCACCCACTAAAGTATTTCCGTGAAAACTATTCTAACTAGATTAGAATTTTCTGTGTTATTTTATCTGTCATCAAATAAATTCCTGCTTAAAATGAAATAATAATTGTTTGTTTTTCAAGAATTCATGTTAACATAAAAACTATTCTTACTATTATTTGAAAAGTTAAAATGAATGTATACCATATTAATCTTTAAATGCCTTTCACAACTTCCCAGTGGTCTGGTTTGTTCGGAAAGTAGTGAATCCCGGCTTAACCGAAGATCCGCTGTGTTCACGAATGGAGGCTGGTGCACGTCGTGGTCGCAATGTCCTCCAAGTTCTTCTTGGTGCATGTCAAACACTGGAGGGTCCTGCTTCTGAATCACGAAAGTTCCCTTCCGGCTGCTTCCCTTAACTGGTACTGTTCAACTCTGGGTTAAGTACAGGGAAGTATGCTGGTAAAACAACAAAAACAATGCAGTTGAACACATTGGGCTCATATATATCCTTTTTTCACTAATTATTTCATTATTATTAAAAAGTGAATTAGTGGTTAAAATACATCACTTATAGAAGCCATCAACTGTCAAAATATGTTAGATATTTTGAGGTGAATTTGTAAAATATTTCTAATGACAATGCTATATTATTCCTATTTAGTAATATTATATTAATTTCCCTCTTTTCATAATATATTTCAAAACCATAAAAATATTTTAACTAAAAGTTGTTATGATATCCCGAACAAATGAGTTAAAATACATAAGGCTTAAAGTAGCCAGCTATGGTTCATACAACCAATCAATTCCAAAAATTTTCCATTAAACATTTAATATTGTGAGGATTCAAATATCATATCAACGAAATTTTATATCACTTAAGGTAAGATTTTTATTAACTGCGAATGTTATTAATGTAATAAAATATAATTCATTCAAAATCAATATAATAGTAATTTTATAGTTAATAAAGTCGATTTTGTTTATCAGTGTATTTGTTATGCACTTCGGCTCTTATATTCCAAATAACAAACCAATATATATTTTGGAAAATTAAGATTGATTCAATTAAATTTATCCTCCTTATGTAATAGATTTATTGTGTAGGATAATATCACTAGTGTATGTATTGGTGGTAAATCAAAAGCAAGAGTCATCCAATAATTGACAAAAATATTTCAGTTTTTTAGCCAATGAAATATTTAATATTGCGAAGATTAAAATATCAACGAAATATTATATTCCATTAGTTTAAAAATTTTATTAATCATGAAAGTTATAATAAAATACTATTAGTATAATAATATTTTTATATTTATAAATTTCATAATTAATAAAATTCCTTATAATGTATAAGTAAATAGAAAATTTTTGTTCTAATTAAGCCAATGGTACTCAGAATAATTTAAATCTCATGTTCATTATATAATTTTATTATTTATATCTTTTCAATGCTAAACTTTGTGTGTTACTTTTTAATTTAATATTTCTGTGCTTACTATGTACATGAAACTTCTTAATTTTAATTTCCATTTAAACAATAACTGGAGTTAAAAAGTAATTATTATTTTTCCCTTATGTATTGTTACACCAAAACAGAACATTATTTGGCTGATAGAAAACGCCCATATTCTTGTTATGAACTCAGCAGTTTTCAATTATGTCAAAATTGTAAATAATATCTTCAGAGGACATTTTTAGAAAGTTTTCAAGTATTGTCATCACGCAGCAAATAACATTTCAATTCATTAGTATTGTCATTAATTAATTATCAAAATTCTTAAAAGATAAATTGAAGAAATTCAAAGAATCTGATTCTTATTAGAAAAAAATATGAAATAAAATAATTAAAAACTTTTTTACAAAGAAATTGAAGATCTAAATTGTAATAAAACTTAACGAGAAAATATTTTTCATTCTTTTGAGAAAAAATCTTAATATACTCTTTATTCAAAACTTTAGTGAACATTGATTTTTTCATATGAATTTCTAGTTTAAAGCTTCGATAAAATGTGAATTTCAATTTAAATTTCTCTTCGAAATATATTCTGCTCCCAAACAACATTCTTTTTAGCTTCTATTATTAGTGGTTGGAACAAAGGAAATGGTTTTATTTTAACCTTAATGCATCTAAGAATATCTGACATTTAAACTCTTATATACAAAGATTTACTTATATTTAAATTAAGTTCAATTGCTTTCCTCGTATGTCTAAAGTTTTACTAATAAATACTCTTTTGTTCGATGAATAACAATTGATGCTGTTCACAAATTTATTTGAGTTGCATAACCTTATAAAATGGAATGAAAAATTGAATGGCCGTCGGATTCCATAGCAGGGAATTTATAAATTGTATTATACCAAATATTTATTTGTTGGAATAAAATAGTGGATAAGTTTAAGCAATAAATTTTCATTACAGTGTTTTACACTTATTAGTATAAAACATAATAGAAATGTCTGAATTAATGTATGTTGTATTGTACATTTATCGAAAAAAGAAATTTCGTTACTTTTTTATCAGATTTTCATTGACTGAGAAAAGTATAATTTTGTAATGATTAAAGAATAGATTATTTTGCAAAATATTCTTCAAATTAAATATAATTTTATACTAGTTTTTAAAAATAATTTCAAGTCAATTTTTTTATTTAATAATGAAAACAAGTTTCTATTTTTATACATTTTTAAATATATGTTTGAATTTTCTAAAACTGAATTAAAATATGTAAAATATTTAAATAAACTGTAGAGAATTCTTCATATAATTGCAAATTATGATTTACATTTATTTTCAATTTTAATATAATGTAATGTTAGAAGCTACTTTTTTAAAATTTTATTACATAATTAATAAATTATATGAAATAAGTAAAAAAAAAACAAACGTGTAATAAATTACAAGTTTATTAATTTGGATTGTTCTAATAATATATTATTTGTACATTAATCAATTAGCTATATAACTAAGTGAATTGTTACATTCCAATTAACCAATCATCATAATTTTTAGAGCAAAATTTTGTTATAAATAGAGAAATGATTTAAGGAGAGTTTGTATCTAAAAATGGCAATAATTTAAAACAATCTATTTATTCACATTGTTATTGAGAAAGAAGGACTTTATTCAGGAGTTATTTTCCCAGTTGGCATATTTGATTTCTTGGTTTAAAACCAATTATTAAAGACTGCTTATGCAAAAATAGTTAGAGAAGAGAGGCGTCATGTTTATGAGATTTGTCTGTGGGTGACTTTTAATGAGTTAAAAATTTTTTTATTATGAATTCAGATAGTTTCGGAATACCGATTTGGCAACATTTAATGAAAACTGAAAACATTTTGAGTTGTTAGTTTATATCATCTCTGATGCTTAGGTTCTTTCTTAAAGCTTTTCCAGTTTTTCATTAGCATTTTAGAAAAATTATTTCATACTTTTTTATTTTAGAAATATACCTTAAGTATACTTTATATCAGAAACGTTTTTCATTCAGCTCAAAAGTTTAATAGATAACATTTATTGTTTTTTTATGAGCAAGTAAATATTAACGATTTATGTCATTTCATTCACTTAATTATTGTCAACAAATAAATTTAGATTAGTTATACCGAGTTAGTTGTACTTTCAGTTGAAATTCAAATTAAATAAATTATTCATTACTATATTAAAATACGATATTAAATAATGTCTAATCTGAATCATAAAATTTGTTAATAAGTTGAAACATTTATCTTCTGGTGTAACATTTAAAAAAAAGTTTTTCTTAATTTTTCTTATTGAAAAATTGTAAAGAAAATTTGAAATGTTTTTGTTACGTATTCTTTTTTGTGTTTTAATATTTTTTATATTTATATTTATTTTTTTATATTTTAATAAGAATTCATACAATGCAAATAGTATATGACATGATAAACAATTAGTGTAAGAGCTAAAAGAATAATTAGATTAAAATTACGGTTATTGTTTAATATTTTAAGTTAAACGGAGATGAATTAAAGTTATTAAACTAAATCATTCTTCAACAAACTATAAGACCTGAAACTTATCTAGTCGATAGCAAGATATTCTAAATGAAAACATATATAAATATTCAAAAATTATAATAAATATTAAATTTCATAATTTTTTTATTAGCTTTTAAAATTTTTTGTATTTTAAATAAGGATAGGAATGAAACAAGCAATATGAAGCTTGTTTAAACAACAATTGTCAATGATAAAAATAATTGTCGACTTATGACTCGTAAGGAATTGTTTTTGCTTTATAGCCTTTCAGAGTTTGTTTTTATATTTTAAAAGCAAAAGTCAAAAGCTTATAAAACTCGATAAAACAGCTGAACAGAATGTTTATTAACTATCATGATTGGCTGGACGCATTTAATTTTTCTTTTCCATGTCTTCATGAAGCCCTATGTTTTCTTATACTTAGAGAGTCATACAATGTAGTGTTGTGGATTCATATGTGCTGCTGTGGCTGTCACATCATTAAATATTCTGTATTAGAATAGATAATGCCTATTCTAACACATATTATATAATATCAAAAGCATACTAATTTTTCTTGAATTTCAAATATTGAAGAAAAATTAGTATGTTTTCTATAGAGTTTTCAACACAGACTAAAAAAATTAATATGAATGTATTTTTGTAATTATAGATGTAATTAATTTCAAATGTAATAAAGAAAGCTATATTCATTTGCTTTTTATATAAATGTTATTGCTAAAAGTTTTCTAAAAGTAATAATTATAATACTGGACTCAATACCACAACAGTCCATACGAGGGTAAAGGCTCACAGTGCTCATATCTGTTTTCATAACCGAGCTCCCTGGGATATGAAGCATAAGTTCCGGTTAGGCGGTCAAACTAATGCGAAACCTTAGTTTATCAGTTAACCAGAAACTCTGCGTCATCAACCCGCTGAAAAGATGAATTGACCTTGTCACCGGAGGATCGAACCTCGGACCGAAACGCTATCACTATGCCACCGTGATTCGAATCATATATACAATTTAAATAAAATATAATTCTAATATTTTTTGATTAATGTTTTATCTGATTGAATGAGTCTGAAAATGTTACACAAAATATATATTATTTTTATAAATACAAAAAATTCTTTCTTAAAGAGAACTATTCTACTTTTTAGCCTTGTTTCTTTATAAATTAATTTTTAAAGATAATATAATTATGTAGCTACTCCTAAAAGTAGTAAATAAATTTTTAAAGTTTTTAAAGAAAAATCTGTATTTTTATAAATATGAAATAGATATTTACCTCAATTAGTACACATTTCAAAGAGTTTAAACTAAGTATCATTATTCTGAATTTGTTCGGATAAATACAAGATATGACAAAACTGAAGTGAATTTTTGAAAATCATTGAAAGTAGTTATCTGAAGTCATTTATTTCGTTACGTTTCCCATTCTAGAAATACTTTATTTTAAGAAAATATAAATACTATTAGCGAAATTCTGCACAGTGCAAAATAATTCTAGATTTATTTACTGGAGTATCGTAATCTTTTATGCCGCATATGTTAATATTTCTTAGAGTGAAATTTTTTTCGTTTTCAGATGCCATTTTCTAAGTGATATCAATGACGAAACTTTTATATTGCAGACAAAACAAAACACTTTGTTGAATTGAATTAGTTAGTTTGGTGTAAAATTTGATAATTTCTCATTAGAAATTAAAATAATCTAAGTTATCTTTACAAATTATTTCCATAAATTTTCTATAAAATATCAGATACTTTTCCGCTTTCAGAAAGTTGAAATGTAAGGATGAGTTAGAAATAGTAAAATATCCTAAACAGATTTGAAAAAATTTCAAAATGCAAATAATAATTAAAAACATTTATAAATTTTGCTAGTAAATTATTAATAGAAATGATAACGCTTAAATGAATAATTGAAATTATTTATCATAACTCAATATAAGAATGTAAATAGGTACAAAGAAGACAATTTGCTTTGTAATCTGTAAAATATATACAGTTTTAAGCAATACTGTAATTTTAATATTTGGTGAAATATTTATTCTTGAATCTCAATATTTACTTATTTATGTAATAATTCCCTTTCTTCAAAATAAAACCTTGTCATAAAACTAGCTACTAAATGTTTTTTGTTGACTCGAAGGTATTCTTTTTATATCCCGATTTTTATACCTCTAATCACGGTTACAGCCTCAATAAAGGAAGATTTATGACAGAAATGGGAAATTTTTCTTGGCTCACGCGTCACTTAAAAACACATAAATCATATTAAATTCTCTGTTACGGCTTTAAACATCACTAACCTCAAGCTTGAAATAATGAAAAAGAAAAAAAATGTTATGGATTAAAATGTTAACAGAGAAAAGTTTGTTGCAATTTCTCTGTTAACATTTTAAAAGGCAAAAGCAACAGATGAATTTGAAAAGAAAAATAACAAAACAATGAATTTTATCTTTATTTATTTTTTGTTTATTTTATTATAATAATAACATTAAACTTATTACAATAAAAACATTACCGTATAATAACATTAAAATTAAATTTTTTTTTAAAAAATTGAATTTGTTAAAGAGAGTAAATTGTAGATTTAAAATAAATGATGAAATTTTACTTACGAAAAATTAAGAGTTTTGAATGCTAAAAGTAAAATTAAGATTTTATTAAAGTGAAATTATTTTCGTAATGTTAAATATGAAATTAAAATTACAACCAAGACATAAAGTTGTCAAAACATTGGTAAATAAAAAAAAATCCATAAACTATTTTTAATTTCAAATATAGGAAGCTAATGTTAATGATTTGAGAACGCGTATTTTCCCCTTCCTTCACATGTATTTAATCTGTTGCAATACAACACCATTATTATAAATATAACCAACTTTAATTAAAAAGCATCAAGCAATATAAAAATTTTTTGTATTTTTTTCAAAAAATTATTTTAATTGTATACATTATATTCTAAGCATATTCTTCCCCTAAAATCCATTTTAAATTAGTTAACGGTATATAATTAGGCAAATGTTTAATATAGTACAATAGAATATTTTTTAAAATTTATTAGCTTCCAAATAAATGATAATTATTGAATTTTCAGTGATTATCTTAATTCCTTACAAGTATTTATTGAGAGTTATAAATAATCCTTTGGGAAAAACTCACCCAAATAAGCATTATGCTCAATGTTTACACTACATTCAATTTAGTAAGATTTTCTTGCATTTATTAAAACTGTTTTAAAACAGTAAAATTTATTGAAACTAAACTTATAACACATTTTTTCTTATGTTAAACTTTCATTATTTTAAAAAATATTAGAATTTAGTAAATTTCAAAAGTTATATAATCTAAAATACTGAAATATTTGCAATAATTCTAAAATGGCATAACTTAATTTCTATTGATATATTTATACAGACTTATAGACATAGATTATAAAGTATTTATATAAGAAAATTTAAGTAAGAACATCAAAGAGTTTTCATGTATTATTTAAAAATTACGAATAAATTATTCAAACCCTTTACGCAATAAAAGCAGTGAAATGGAGGTATAGTATATTAAAGCTCTTAATTTCATCAATTTCTACAAACACTTCTATAATTCAGTATTGTTTTTAATAAATTCATTTATTTTCAAGTTTACTTTAACAGTCATAAATATCAACCACTGGAAATAATTGAATAAAGTTAACATTTTGATGAATGAAATCATTTTAAATCTTTTGTGAATAAAAAGGTTTTCTGGTGTTTGCAAACGAAATATTATTCATTTAAATATGGAAAAAAAATGTCCTATCTCTTTCGTTTCAAAAAAATAATGTTATCTTTAGTCTAGAATACATGTAAATTTACTCAAAACGATGATAAATTTTTACATAAAATATGAATTGATTAAATGTACAACCATTCAAATTTTTAGTCTTCTTTAAGGTAAATTATTTATTAGGTAAGGTAAAAATGCGTGACATTAAATTGATTTTTCATAGATAAGTATTTTAAGCAATAAATCCTGCCATAACAAAATTTTGCCCTGTGGAAAAATTATTGATTTTTATTAGTTTAAAGGGCCATATTTGATTTCATGAAAATGAGTCTTTTGTGTCGTAAGAATTTTATTTTTAGATTTTTGTTTAGCTGATGTTTACTAATCGATATATTGGTTAGTTAGTTCTTCATAGAAGACTGTAAAATACTTTTGTTGTGAGGCCCCTATTATGAATATTTTGCCAAAAATGATTAATTTTAATATTTTGGGTCTTTGTTGAAATGCTTCATATTTTAAAATAAAAATTTTTGTACAAAACAATATATAGATTATTAAATTTTTATTATCAGATATTCATTAATCAGTATGGTTTCTTAAATCAGCCAAATCACTTTATTTATTTGAAGTTGAAGTTTTTTCTTGAAGAGTAATCCAACATAAGATTAATAACTATTGAATAAACAAATGTTAACATTTTAAAAGCAATATATATGTGAAATTTTGTGATTTGTTGAAGTTTTGACAAAAGTTTTGCGATTTGTAGTGAATTTATGTGGCATGCATGCAATAAGTACAAGAAATGTTTTGTTTTGTAAAAACTTAGATCTGGGATAAAATTAAATTTTTTACAATGTGTCATATTTGGTAGAAGTCATTTGTCACTAAAAATTTTTAAACATGAAAAATACAATCAAATTTGAATAATTGAGATTATATTTTTTGCAATCATGGACTTAAAATGTATCAGTCGTATACATCAAAAAGAAAATTAATCGGAATTTTTTTCTTAAATTCGGGGAACAGCATAAGCGATATAACAACTCCTTAAACAGCTGTGTCATAATCCTTGAGAAACATATAAATTAGTATTTAATATTTTAACTTTTTATTTAATTAACAGAGCTCCAAATGAGTTTTGAAATCTGGGTCATAAGTTAGACAGAATAATAGATTCTTATATATATTTTTAGTTGATATTTGCGCAAGAGCTGGTAACTGAAAAACTCTGATTTTCATTTCAACTATATTTTTATTTGACACTCAGATTATGCTCGGGTATTTAAAAAGGCAATATTACTTTCCAAATCAAAGGTCAAAGGAACTCATAAGCAAAGAACATTTTTTAATAATAAGTAAAATTGAAACAACTTTATGAAAGGTTCATTATTAGGTAATCTTTTAATCTTACTATGGAAAGATAAAGAAAGGAATAAGAACTTTTTAACTCAAATTTGCATGAAATTTAAAGAAAAATGGAATCAAATTTAAAATTTCTCTTCTCGAAAAATATTTCTATAAGTTATGTGATTAATTAAAATTAAGTTGATTTATAAGTAGCAAAATAGTTGCAAAAACTTGCATAAATACAATTTTAAAATAATATATGTGAAAGGTTTTAAAGAATTTGTAATTGAAGAATTTGTTGATTAATTCAACTTTATGTTCCTTGTATCTCATCCTTTTTGAGCTTTGCAAAAAGTTTGTTCCTATTCTTCCTATTTTGGTTCTCTAAAATAATTTTAAGAATAATTAATTTCTGGTCTTTTGACTCCATTTATTGGTTTCAGGTGTAGTTTTATATATATAATAGAATATTATATTTTACAAAAAGAAATATTTTTAATGAAAGCAAAAATTCAAGGAAATAATCAATTTGTCTTAACATTTCTAACAAACCGCATGAAATTATTTCTGTCCAATTTTTGTCACTTGTTTTTCTGTACAAGCTATAACGGTGCTGCTGTTCCTGCTTTAAGAAATAAGTAATAAAGTAAAAAAAATGTAATTGATAAATAATATTTTTGTAGGTAAAACCCATGCTTTTCTTCTGATGCTTAACATTTAAATTTCGATTTCTTTGCAGTAAAATTAAGAAATTTAGCAATCGCTAAGAAATGTACAGAAACAAAACCATTCACTTTTTTTATGTATGCAAACAGAGAATAAAAATGAAAAATGAAATTATTTTGAGAATTTGAGAAAACTATTTGAAAAATTATTCATGCCTAAGAAAAAATCTCTTAGTTTATAAATAAGGTTTTAATATCCAAGCTATTTGCTTTGAGCTCTAAATTCCTTTTTGTCTTAAAATAAATATTAGTAATATAACAAAAATTGAGATGTAAAGATATAAGTTTCTTGCGATTCGAAATAATTAAATAAACTGTAAAAATGTATTTCTCTTTAAAAAATCATTGCATTTATATAATTATATGTACGTTTTTATGTTCTTTTTTGATGCATTTAGTATATTTTTGTCAACAAAGAATGACAAATAATACGAAAGTCAGCTTTCAAATAAATATTTTGTTTTACATATTTTGACTATTTGTATCGCAAGTGGAGTTACGAGAAGCTGTAAAAAGTATAGATTTTTTTTATTTCGAAACTTACCCATTATTTGATAAATAGCTTTTAGTTAAAATATAAAATGAATATTGTTTTCAGTTCATAATTTTTTTATTTTTTTAGGTTTTAAAATTTTTGTTGCAGATGCATATTGATATAATGTATTAAGAGGCATTTTGGAGAAAAAGCTTGTTTAATTTATTCATGTTTCCTAAAATATTTCTATTTATTCCTTAAATTATCCTAAAATGTTATTATTTAAAATTATATTAATTTTTATTCTAAATTTTTTTACTAATTCTGTTAAAAATTTATATAATTTTAACTAAAAAAATAACACACACACACACACACACACACACACACACACACACAC
>JAPDSC010096891.1:47053-95056 GCA_026290005.1 Latrodectus geometricus
AAATTATGTTCTTTTCTTCCTTATATATATTCTTTTTTGAAGATAAACCTGGAAATCAAATCGCTTTTAATTGACAATGGAAAAATAAAATAACTTGTAAATGATAAATTCAAAATAACTTCTTCGAATCATAGAGTAATATGTAAGAAAAGCAATTTACTTTTCTTCTTGAAACCGAAGGGCCTAGATAAATTACATTTATATCAATTTTTATTGCTCTTTTTAAAATTTATCATGTTCTGCCATTTTGAAACACATGTATTTAATTCAACACTTTGTTGATAATTTTACAATTATTATTAAAAGGAAGTAAAAAATAAATCTATAATTATTATAAAATTTGAACAATTTTTTGAAAAAAATATCTTCTTTGTCTTTTTTTGGGGGCACGGAAAAACAAAATTTCTATGTCTTCAAAATTCCTTCGTTAGATAAAAAAAAAAAAAAAAAAAAAAAAAAAAAAAAAAAAAAAAAAAAATCAAATATTAAAGTATTAAAAACCAATATATCTAATTCTTTTCAAATTGAAATAAAAAATATTAATATTTATATAACTTGATGTTATTTGCAATATTTAAATTAGGCATAAGATAGTTACAGCAGTCATTCGTAATGCAACTTTTGAATATTTTGATAAAATATTCAATTTAGATTAATCTCCGAAATAATTCAAGAACTCTTTATTTTATGACATTCAAATTATAGTAGAAATTCCCATCTTAAATAAATAAGGGTTGCAGAAAGTAATCATTGTTTTACGTTATCTTAAAATGCCAAGTAATCTATTTATTTTTTATTGTTTTAAATATTTAAATTTAAAAACATAAATATGAATGAGTATATTAAAATAAATGTTTCAAATCTTCAAAGGTTTCATTTTCAAATATTATTTGTTCAATGATTTAGTTAGGATCATGATTCTTCGTGTTAGTTTATTAAATTTATGTTAGAAGAAAGTGGAAATAAATTTGACGTAATGTTTTTCATAATATTTAATACGATTTAATAGTTTAACAGATCTGAGCATTTTTAATTGTTTTTGTGCTTTGAGTCTTGTTTCAAATGCAGACGAAGCTTAATAATGTGAAAAATGGTGCTTAGTTGTTTACATAATAACATTTTAAACACATAGTAAATTTGCTTAGTAAGAATGTGATAATAAAATTCAATATGACATTGATGTTTAATAAAGTGATCAAAAGGACTACACCTTGGTTATGTTTTCATCTCTTAAATGCATTGTACAGATAAAGTATTACTGCAATAATCTTGTTTGCAGATTATCATTCACCCTGAATTCACAAGAAATTAAAATTTAATTTGCTCACATTTTAAAAAAGATTTTTTAGATACGTTTAAATTTTTCTACAATGAACTTCATTGCTTTTTAATCATTCAACAGCAGATACAAGAAAAATATCAATAGTAAAATACTTTCAATATTAGCATTGTTCATTTTGTCTGGAACTGTTAGATTAAATTCAAAGCGTTCAAACTTAATATCCTTATAAAGATCTTATATTAATCAATATTGATTTTACTGTGTACTCAATATTGATCAATTTTGATCTTAAAAATATATAATACTATGAAAGGCTGCCGTTCAACGAAACAAGGCTTAGCCTAGGAAGAAGTATTGAGCTCTAATTTCCTTTATACTATGATCAATGATTTAAGAGGCAGTATTTCTAGTCAGTCCCAGGTATCAACATTATATAGTTTGTTGATGAGATACTATGAAAAGGGTAAGGATTTGATTTTGTTAGCTTAAAGGTATCCAACTGGCTTTAAGCATTTTTTAACACCTGAAATTCTTTAAATAATGTTACCATAGATACTGATGATACCACTTTTAGATTGTCTTCCAATAACAATTGGCTAACAAACTTCATATAGTTGTGAGAATAACATGCACTTTTATTTCATTATTATTTAACTGTGGTATTTGAACTAATGGCAAAAATGCCGAGAATGATTGTACAACAAAAAGTAATGGTATCCAAAACTAAGAAGTTTAGGTCCTCAGAGAAAGAGATTTACTTTTTAATTTTTTTTTACGAACTTATGGCTACACTTTAAGAAAAAAAGCTGTTGTCTCAGATAGAAAAGCTCATTTTATAATTAACTTACTTTAAATATCAGTAATTTAACATTAAGATTCTATTTACGAGCTAACTTAAAAGTGTATACAATATGTGAGTCAAAAATCAAAGCTATGAATCTCATTATTATACGTGGTTAAGAAACTCAATTTTGTTGGTGTCATTTCTTTGCACTTATTTATGTGAAAGAATATTGGCTAATATTTTCCTCTAAGATTATCATGCTCTTAATATTTTGTAAATTTTCCTTTTAAATTATGTGAATGCTCAAAACTAGAAATTTTTTAAGCAAGTTTAAATATTGAAAAAGTATAATGGTCTGTAAAAAATATTTTACAGTAAAGATTAGATCACGATTTTCAAATCTATTATATTTTTATCCAGAAATTTTTGTGATGGCTCCAATAAAAAAATCCTAAATCAAATCAATTTCCTCGATCTAGTTTAATTTAAATGTAGAAATTTGAATAAAAATATATTTTTGGAAAATTTTCTTTTAGAAAAAAAAAAAAAAAAAAAAAAAAAAAAACTATAAATGCTTTAGTTTCTACTCATATGGCTGTGAAATCATTATAAGTTGAAAAAAAACCTATAATACTAACCAGTATAAATTTTCAATTTTATATTTTTTAATAGAAGTTTTTAAATCTCTTAGTGTAATGTTCTTATAAGAAAATGCAATAAATTTAATAAGTATTTTAAAGAAAACAATTTTAAAGGCAATTTATATTCACAATAATAAATAAGTTTATTTTCCAAAAAGATTTGCATATTTGAAAAAAGGAGTATCTAATCTTAAATTTAATTGTCTTTGGTATTTTTTGAAGTTTTCTTTCGCCAGTCTCAAACAACATAAAAGTATTTAAGTGAATTTTGTGTTATAGGATGATTGTACCCATTAAGTTATTTAGTTCTTAAAAATTAAGTAAATGAAAGAACTTTTAGAAGTATAAATAAACAATTTTGCTTTGGAAATCGAACCAAATTTTACTAATTCATTTAATTATACTTGTTCTGTAATTTTTTTTTACCAGTAACGGGCTTACACTTTTATAGAAAGAATGACAAAAAAATTCTGTATTACGGAAAAGAAATTCTGAAGAAAAATGTTTTTTTATTTCTGTTTCGTTTTGTTATCTCTTTCGTTCATTTTGTTATTGTGATTCGTACTTTATTTATTTTTTTAAATATTTTCATTTAAAATGACTTTAGTGTTTGCTAAAAGAAAATTTTTTTTTGAATCTCTAATGAAGCTTTTAATGAGTATCTAAACTTTTTTATAAATAATTAAGAATTCGAAATAAAATTTTCCATTTAGATAGAATCAGAATGAATTTAGAGCAGCTGGTAGAGATAAACACAATAAATTATTTTTTACAAATACCTGCTTATTTTATTGAATTTTTATAAAGTATCTTTAAAAACGTCAGAAACAAAAAATATAGAAAGAAAAATTTCATTTCACAGCATTGAAAAAGTTTTTTTTATCTTTAAATGATTTTTTTCTTATTTTTGACTGAAAAAATAAGAAATACAATAGAAAACAAAAACTCTGATTTTTGAATTATAATATTAATTACTTTTGAATATCAAATTTTAACTAAGCAAATGGAACAAAATAAATACCACATTTAAATCTAGTTTTCACGTTCTTGTGGAATATTAGTTACTAAATAATACTCAACAAAAAATGGTATTAAAATGCTTCAATACTAAAAAGAAAAATATTAATTTACGAGAATACCATAGACACACAAATTTTTCTTATATTTTTACAATTGTATACTAGAAAAAAATATTAATTGGTTAACGAATGAAATGAATAAAGAATTTTATTTCTTTTTTGGCTCATTGATTTTGCTATTTAAACATGCAAATAATTTAATTTTCTGACGTTTTCGTATGACGTATTTCATGTATTGTTTTTACTTAATTCAAATTATATAATATTTAATTTTCTAAAAGGAAGTTTTGTCACAGTGAATACATTCTTAAGAAAGTTAAATCTTTCTGTATTACTAAGCAGAGTTAATGATTCAATTAAAAGAATTTCTGGATATTTTTAATCTAAAAATAATTATAATAATAAACAAACATTATGATGTTGCAAGCTTTACAAAAAAGATTACAATTTTTATCACAACAATTATATCACACAGTGCATTATAATACAGTGCATTTTGAATTATTGTCTCTCTAAGACTTAAGAGTTGTGGTGACTACTTTGCTGAATACTGAAATAATATTTAAACTAAACACACAAAGAGAGTTTTTAAGCATCTTTGAAGTGAACTAAAATTATATTTACCTAAAAGTTATAAAAATCTAGGAAGTAAGTTGGAAATCTTGCGTTTTAACGTGTAGGTTTCCCTCCTTAAAACACGTGAAAATGGTGCATTATCTATTAAAATCTTTCTTCTAAGCAATAGTATAATGTGGCTTTCGAAAAGCCGTAAGTCAATCACACTGTTAAAATTTCCATTAGGAAATGTCAAAAAGTAGCCTCATGGCACTCTTCGGAGTGAAATGCTTCGAGTTCGATGATAGCTACAGTAAAAGATAGAAATGGGTAATTTCCTTCTGCATTCTTCGCACATATTGATGTGGGTGAATGGTTATGGATTTTTCACGTCTTATCTTTGAAATAAATTATTACAAGCAATTATTTTTGAGAAATTCTTTTGGAAGGTGTTAATCCCGTGTGGGTCATTTGAAACCCTTATAACCATCTTAGACTTTTTTTCTGAATAGTGTGAATTATGATCTTCTACGTCTGAGTCACTGAGCTTGTAGTAGAACTGGGATCTTTGGAGCATGCATTTGAGCCCAGTTACTTCTGATCAACTGGAGAGGGTTGTGATTGGGGTTTCTGCTTGTTGACGTCTGTAGCGTTGGGAGTTTCTGATTTTCAAGACTTGCTCCCTTTGAACACGTGAATATGATGCATTATTAAAAGCTTTCTCAGATGTCAATTTAAATTTAGGATGTTAAAATGTCTTACAAAGACCTTTGGTTTTGGCAGTTTTCTATGATGCATCAAATGTCTCCCATTTCTGAAATGCATTTTAATGGTTCAAATTTCTAGGATATTATTTTACTGACAATTAATGACATTTAAAGTTCTCTTTAAAATTCACTTCTTCAAATTTGATTTTGCCTATAAACACAAAACTAAGCATTTATCTCTATCTTCCTTTGTTAAGACATTTTGAAGAATGATTTAATCATAAATTCAGACATAATGTTAAACTTAACAATTGTGTTTACGAATTCACCAATCCAAAAACTGATTTCTTTTTTCATAGTCAGATAACCTATAACATGGAATTTGATAAAGATATTAGAATTATGCTATTCTGATTACGAATCTTGTCTTAACATAATTCTGATGAGAAATATCATCAACTAATTCCTTCTTATGAACTACAACATTAATTTACATTTTTAAAGTTAGTTATATTTTCATTATTAGCATCTTACATTACTATTGAAAACAAAATTCCATAACTAATTTTTTATAATCAAAAAAGCAATACATTTGATCTAAACTTATGAAATTTAATAAACAAATGTTGAAAAAAAAATTTAATAGGCGAAATGGCAAAATGAAAATAGTTACGATATATTAAAAGTATACACTTCTGTAATATAATCCCTACTTTTTTCTAACAATATATTTTATTCATTAATGTAAAATGTATGAAAAAATTACCATTCTGTGCTGTCAAATCCATTCGTAACTATCTAAAACAGACTTACACTTTTTATTCCTGTAATTTATTAATAATTTTTTTTTAATAATTTCCAAATAGAAATTTATGCACCCTTAACATTTAAAGCATCACTTAAGCTTTAAAATTTAATTTTCGCTCAAGAAAAAAAGTATTACATTAAATTTTAAATGAAAATAAAAGTGCATTATGTGAATTTATAAAGTGAATGAAAATGGATATTAATTAATTTTAAAAAATGAATTCAAAAGTGGTAATCAGTCAAATTATAAATAAAAATGAATAAACGGAATAGAGTTTTACTTTGAATTTCTTAGCTTTTTTATTTCATTGTTGTCAATTTTTATGTTTTGTCAAATATAATATTTTATAACTCTTTTGCTCAAATTACCAAAGATAAAACTTTTGGACAATATATTATGAGTTTGTAAATTGGAAAATTGCTTCTTAGAAGTTGCAAATTTAAAAGTATTTTAATTTTAGTTTGTTTTTAGGCAACGCAATAAAAATGTTTATTCTTATTAGTAGAATATTTGGTAACATACAGAAACTGACTTTAATGTACTGCAATCTCAAAATTTTATTATAGTGCATGAAATATTGTATTTTTTGAAAGATAGGGTAACAAATGTTGACATGTATTTTTAAATTTTTTTATGATCATTATTACATAATTAATCATAATTCTAAGTTTCTATGTATTGAAAACCAATGAATTAGGATCATGCTCTGTGTAATCTATAGTATCTTCTCTCATATTCTTCTTGTTGAATAAACATACCTTGTAAATTTTTCTCCCTTCAATTGAAAGTTTTTATATACTTAATAAAAATAAAACAATAAGAGTAATGTGTTTTTAATTATTTATGTTTCTCTACTTAATATAATTTCAAGAAAATATACGGAAATGATATTTTGTTTCTATTAAAGAATTGAAAATGTTCATAATTATTATTTTTCATGTTTTAGATTTCTCAAAATTAAAATTTTAGAAAAAATGCTTGATAATATGCATTTTCATGCATTCCAAATATTCCAGATATTTTTCTCTACAGTCCTTAAATCGCAGAACTTCATTTAATAGTTTTACATATTTTTATATGAAATTCAATGTTTACTGTATTTATTATATAAATTTTGATATTTTTTTATACTCTACATGGAATATTTTGAAAATTTGAGATCTAAAAATTTATCGTTATTAAAATTTCCTTTAACGGGGAAAAATTTCATGAGGCCTCAATTTTATTGATGAAGTAAAAATTTTTTATCTTATCTATTTTGTATTTAAAATTTTTTCTTATATAAAATATTTTATATATTATTTGTTCAGTTATTACTTTGTTCAGTTTAAAATATATCAAATTTTATTATTTAGAGAAACAGTCTTATGTGTAAACAATAAAATAAACTATTATATATTTTTGTTTTGAATAACTTTAAGATTAAACTATAGCTAACATTGAAAACCAGTAGATGCTAATCACTTAACAAAAGACATTTATCACTTAACTAAAGCAAAACAAATCACTAAACAAAATAAGTATGCATTTATCACGAAATAAATTTAAAATACTGTGTCCTTTCATAAAATTAAAAACAAATGTCTGAAGACACAATTTTCTATATTAGTAAAAAAATTACAAACTTGCAATAGAATGTATGTAACAATAATTTTTTTCTATAAAAGAATAGTATATATAATAATTATAATCACACATGAATTGCATATTTCGTGTGATATTTTGTAAACACATCAGCTTTTGATATGCATTATTTTCTAAAAGACTGCTTCCAATGTCCACCAATTGACTTACAAAAGAATTTTTGAAAAGCGTAGAACTATATAAACAAACCGTGAAGAATAAGGATGGGAAATATTTCAAGCACTCACACATGTAGAGGTACACATAAAGTTAGAAAATTTCCATTCTGTGTAGTACAGGATGGCTTGAAGTTGTTCCATAAAATTCTTATTTTCAATAGTACACTTTCAGTAGTGTTCTCTGATTGACATATCTTGATATATTCTATCCTTTTACATATCATATTCCCCTATACTGCCATATGAGGCATAATAATTCGTGTGTTACATTATGAAATATTGAAATTTTTAAATTATTTTTTAATTATTAAATAATTTAAATTTTTAATCCATTACATTTATTATTAATTGAACTTTAAATTATTTTTATTTCATATTAATAAATTCAATATATTATGTATCTATAACTACTTTTTATCGATTAATTTATTTTAGAACAAAATTTTAGTAATTCTTTAAAAGCATTAATGTGACTATAAAATGTTAGTTACTTTTAATGAGTATTTTTTAATAGGGGATTAATTAGACTTAAGTAATTTTTCTTTCAAATTTCCCTCTCAAGAATTTATGAACTATATTTTTATAACCATCATTGTTTTAAGATTCTTTTTGTTAAAATAGAATAGTTAATTAAATAGTTTAGTTAAATTTTTAAATCTGGAATAGGCAACTAACTTTTAATCATTAAAAATCTAGAATTATTAAAAATAAATTACTACAAGATGAAATATACTCATTATTGATAATTTTTCTGTGAAATAACTGATTTTGATTTAATCCGTAAGGCAGTAGAGAATATTTTTGTAAAGCTGTCACAAACATTTTTAGAAAAGGTTTGCAATGCAGATGCTCATTAAATGAAAAATATTACATTTATTAAAAATAACTAATTAGGCATCTTATTTGATATTTAAGAGCATCGAACCTTAATAGGAAATTTTCGAAAATAAATAACTATGTATCAAATAGATCAGAGAGGTGAAATTCGAAGGATTTGAAAATAAAATATAAGTAATATAACAGTTATGCATTTTTATTTTATAGTCTAAAAAAATCTTTATTAGAAATAGTCAGCAAATAAATACATGATTTTTATGTTTTGTCATTTAAATCTTTAGTCAAAAGTAAATATATTTTACAGATTAATTTCTTTATAATAATAAATAAAAATGAAATCTACTGAATTTTGCTTCAAAAATATCTTATTTCTAAATAAATATGAATTTCAGGGTATTTCAAGATTTTTTGACTAAAAATGCGTGAAACACACTTAATCTTACAACTGTTAAAGTTGTTTTTATTGAAATGCTCTTCTTATTAAAAAACAGATATAATTTTGAGTTTCTTAGAGGAAAATTTAATAATTTCATTGTAAAATTTTATATTAACGCAGCTAATTGTCGTGTTACATAAAACAAGACATCAGTTTGTGTTTATTTATAATAAGTTTATTTTTTGGAACAACAAATAAAGTACAAGTTTAATAAGCAATTAAAAAAACCCAGTGATTACTTATGGTGGCTATGACAAGTAAAATATTAGTTTGGGGAAAAATAATCCATTATTTTTTCGGTAGACGTCTGTAGTGATCGATATCTCGTGAGGTATCTATCAAACAATTTCAGATTTATGCTCGTTGGAAAGGTGACATTTGACACTAAAATATCCTCTTGCGGTTTTTTGATTGATTCATTCAGTTACGAGTACAAGGTTTTAAAAATGGAAGACAACAAACAGAAAATTCGATACATTTTCGTTTTTCTCTTGTAACTGCGAAAAAGATTGCCAGGTGACTAAAATTATGAAAGGTGTTTATCGTCCTATATAAGAATGTAACAACCAGTTACGTACAATTTTGTTTCGTCGATTCCGTTCGGGTATTTTTGATGTTAGAGATGCACCTCGTATGTGGATACAGCATCGTCGAAAATGTCTGTAAAATATCAAAAATGGTCGAAGTTGACCGCAAGTCAGCAGTAGTAACGCGCAAGCAAAAATCGGCATGAAAACTGTTTTAAACCTTTTTACAAAGCGAATCCTAAAGAAGTTACATAAAGCTCAAGTGAAAATAATGGATTTCTTTTTCCCCAACCTAATAGATTTTGATTGTAAAATCTTGCAAGTGAGTTGATGCCAGAGAGCAAAGCGATGCCTGCTTCTAAATTACAGATCACAGCCACTTTTGAGACTACGCTCTGGAGATCCACTATACAAGCTTTACCATACAGTCAATAGATCTGTTTTGAGAAATTACTTAATGGCCAGACATTAGAAAAAACAAAATAATCAGTTTAAAAATATATAGAGCAAAATCTTCATTTATTAACAAAATTTAATGCAGAAAAATATAGTAAGATATAAAATATAATATTCACACACACATATTTCCACAAATAGAAAACACAGTTGATATTTTCCAAATGTAAAAATTTCTTTTATTTTTTTCCCCTTACCATGCTCTTATACGCATGTAGAAAATTAGGGAAACTGAGATGAGAGAGAAAAAATTGCATTTATTTAAAAATCTATTTTTCATGACTCTATCCATATATTTTTATTTATACCTTTCTAAATGGAAAATTTAAGTAAATCATGTCATTAAGTTTGCTTGCATGCTAAAAACAAAAACGTTAAAGGAATTAGATCAGTAAAATAGAAACGATCTTTTAAAGCTAAAGATCAAAGTTTTGCAATCACTTTAATTGGGCTCCATTTTTCAGGAGTTTTCTTTCTTTCATTAGTCTAGTTGTCACTCGTAAAGAAATGGAAACCAAATTCATTTTCATTTTGAATTTATTGATGTTAGAATTTTTTTTTTATAGTTGTTTCACAAATTTGAAAAAGATAAGTAAATCAATGATGATTTATTATATTAAATGCGTAAGAAACCGAAATTATAGCTAATATTTCCCATGATAATATGTTGTTTTTTTATTATATGTTGAAAAATAAGAAATGTATGAAATTACAATATTAGTTCCATATTGAATTAAATGAAAAATGTAAATCAATTTACCCAAATTACAATAAAAATACTTTTTATATTTGGTTAAAAAATGCTGTTTTTCCATTTAGCTTTAAAAATTTAAGTTCTTAAAAAATGCAAAATTTTGCATATAGTTTGAGGAAACAATTATTTATCTATTTTTTGTAAATCAAATAATTCATTAATAAATTTATAAATATTATAAGACGTCTAAATGCTACAAGAAACACATAAATATCAATATTAACGATTTTAAGGGAACCATTTGTGGCATTTGTAGTTTTTAAACTTTTTGGTAATTATTGTTTTTTTCTTTGTTTCACATTGGGAACAAACTCTCCTGAAAGTTCTTAAAAAGTTTTAGAAAGTACCCTGCATTTCAATTGATTAGGCATAATAATAAAAATCAAGGAATTTATCTATTAAAGGCCACATTTCTTTAACTGTAAAAGACAGTTAATAGCAAATTAGTTGAACAATAGCCACTTTAAATTCTATTACAGTTTTGTTCAACTAATTTGTTCAACCAATCATTGTTCAACTAATTTGCAAAATAAAATTATCGATGCAAATTTAAGCAAATGCATGCATTATGCTTATCGAAGAAATAGGATGTTAAAAAGATAATAAAAATGGGAAAATAAGTTAATACAAGTGTTTCTTATAAAGCGAGATCTCATAGAAAATTGAAGAAGTAGTAATAGAATAAAAGTAAAGAATAGAACATTCAGTAAAGTTTCAAGTTTAAATTTAGTGGCCTTCTACAACATTTTGAGTTAATTTCTACATCAATGTTATATCTGATGTTCAATAAATCAGTAATAAGGAATTCAAGATTTCATAATGTGCAAAACACCTTGAGCCTGGTTATTTGGTTCACAAACAAATTGAATCTTCTCAGTATACAGCAACAGATTTACATTTAAATTCTTCAGAGGAAAAAAAATTAAAAATTAAATTAGAAGTTTAAAATATTTTTCATAAAATGCAATTGCTTTAAAAATAAATGGTTATACTTCATGTTAGAGTAACTGTTAAATGTACACCTAAGTCTGTTTTTACACGGTCTTTTTGTACACGGTTTTGATATAACACGGTTTGAAAATTGAATATTTTTAATTTTTTTACACGATTTTATTCCATTTAGCACGATTTGAAATTTTATGTACTTAAATTTTTTTTTGTCAAATTTAATTTTTGCGAAGTATGTTCATATCACAAAAAAGTATTTATGAAAGAAAAAAGTCTGAAACCATCGATAGTATCGATAGTTTGCGAACACTAGCTTAAAGATTTAAGTGAATTCCCCTTTAGCGCGTACAAACAAGTAGGGGAATTCCCTTTATGTGCATACAATAAAATTTACTGGTCAGAGCAATTGAAACGTGTTAATATTTTGTGAACTGTCAATGCAATAAGACGTGTTTGGTAAAGAAATTTTTTGCAGGCAAATTTGATTTTCCATTAAATTTAATTTTAACGCATTAAGATAAAAGGTAAGCCAAAAAATATTTTGTATTTATTCAGTTATTTACGAATAACTGATGACGACAGCAATTAAATTTATGTTGTTGTATTTATGATTATCACTTATTCTATTTTATTTTATTTTTTACCTTAAAAATTGAATAACCTATTCTTTTCGTTCACAACATAGTTTTTTAGTTCCTGAACTTGCCATACATTTAATTTATATTACTTTTAAGATTAGAGTGCATATCTTTTTTATCATTAATTACTATGCTTGTGAAAATAAGCATTATATATTTGATTTAATAAAATAAACATGAATTCTTGTTCTTAAAAATTCTTGTTTTTCACTAATTTTAATAGGTTTTAGAGATTAGGAACAAATCACCCATTTTTGTATAAGATCAATGTCTTTTTAAACACGTTTTTTTTTACACGGCTTCTTCTGGAACCAATCTACCGTGTAAAAACAGACTTAGGTGTAAATAGCTCTTTTTTTCTTTTAATACTTCTGTTCTCAATGGAGTTATTAAAAACAATTTAATTGTACAGTAATGGACTAAGTGCTTAAAAGTTTTATTTATGTATCAAAATGAACTTTTTATCTCATCACAAAATTAATTTATTCAATATTTTTAAAGAAAACAATTTATAATACTTAAAAGTATATTAAACATTGCAAAATACTTCTTGCAGCTTAAAAACGAGGATTACAATGCAGCAATTATATTAGATTATTCTTTTTCTGTATATAAATAGTAAAAATCAGATCAATGTAATATAAGAGCATTTCTAAAAGAAATACTCTTAGAGGTTTCTATAAAATTATATTGATGTCCAAATTTTTTTTTGTCAGTTTTTAAGTGGAACCGTATAAAATAATTCAATAGTATTAGTGCACACATAAATAGGGATGCAGGTGAAATCTAAACTCTATCTTAACGGGTTTGAATTCTTCGCGCACCAACTAGAGCCTCGTCATTTTGAAGCAAGGTAAGGGAACAGCATCACATCTGAGCTGGCACTTTCTTCTCCACATCCACGTCACCTCAGCGGAAGGATTTTGAATGATACAGATTAACATGGACTCATTCTCAACAGACTGCGAGGGAGAGTGTGGTCAATCAGCGTCAGCGGCAAAAGATACTTCACTTTGCTGATCTTCGGGAAGGAGTCACTGGAGCTCAGTTGTATAACATTAAGAAAACTAAATAACTTTATTTAATTTAAGAAACATTTAAATTAACCTTGTAGTTGTTTACATATTCAATACTTTGAGAATTTAGAGAATCTTCAATAGATTTATCATAAAATTAGATTTTAAAAATTCATCTTTAAGACAGTAATTTCTTTGACATGGGACTTCAATATTAATAATTAAAAGATTACAAAATTACCATATATTTACTAGATGCAGCTTGTTGTCCAAAGGTTTAAAAATATCATAATTTTATAAAAAATGTATTAGATAAGTAAATGCAGAACTTTGTTTAAAGAAACGTAATTAGTATCTATAAGCAGCCTCATATATGATGAATATAATTTGATTTTATGAAAGCAAATTGCAGTAACGATAAATTTTAGAGTTAACAGAATTATGTTAACATTTCATTCTAAAATATAATTTGAAAACTTTTTACTTCTAATGTGTTCGAAATTTGTTGTATTTATTTTACAAATTCCATACATAATTTTCCTGAAATAAATTTATGTATTCCTAAAATATTCGACATTTATTTTTTTTTTGATATTTATATTTTTAAGATATTAATAAAATATCTTTTCAAATATTTTTATAGAAAATATCACTATAAAAATATCTTGCATATAAATCTGATTTTTTTAAAGTGAAATGTAATATCTGTTAGTAAAACTGAAGTAATATTTTGCTCCACTAAAAATATTTAAAAAAAAAATCATTTCAAATGTTCTCATTGATCCTAATTGAAATAAGATCTTATTTGTAAAATATTTTCTATTTATAAAGCTTAGTAAAAAACATGTTAATTTTTGTCTTCTTCAAATATTAGAGCTATTTTTATTCTTACATTTTCTTTATTATTATCTCTAATCCCTTTTGCAAGTCTTGGCGCTATTATCAAATACTTCAAATTAGGAATAAATATTGTCTGTTGGAAAAAATGTGTTTCGGGAATTTCAAAATATATTATATTTTCTTCTACGGAAACAATATTTTGAAATTCATAGAAGAAAAGACTTTCCAAAATTAAATGTTATTATTCAAAAGGCTTTCAAATATCTAAAGATTTTTATTTATTTTAAACATGCATTTTGAAAATAGATAAATTTTAAAAGAAAATAAATTAAACGGTATGTATACATAAATACATACTAACATATATACATACATATATATATATATATATATATATATATATGTATGTATTATACCTGTTTTATTGTACGTTTAAACATTATATAATTTATTAATTATTATATTCATTTATATATTATGCTTTTAAATTTGAAATTTTCAATGTTTTTTGTTTTGTTGTTATTTTGAAACCTTACTATTTCCACATGATGACATATGTGTTGAATATGTAGCCATAATTATCGTTAAAGCTAACTTACATACCTTTCAGTATTTAATTTATTATAAACCTCAATTTTCGATATTCGATCTTCAAAGAAGTTTCAACATTATACAGGATTTACATGTTGTTGTTATGTAATACCCGTCTACTAAGATTCCCCTCTTTGAGCACTACAAGGGGTGGAGCGGCACCTTATATAGTGGCACCTAGTGGTGGTGCCCTCGTAGTCAAGAAAATGAGTGGATGTTCGTAAATTGAAGCAGGAACGAAGCAAAAGACCCTTAGACATGGTCTGCCTCCCCCAGAGGTAACATTTAAAATGGAATACATTGCGGTCATGGTTCATTTATCATGTTCCAGCTGACGAACTTCACTTTGGTCGGGATTCAAATTCACTTCTGATAAAGAGAAAGAATGCCCTCACCTATGTAAAGTGTCATGTTTTCACACTTTCATAGCAGAGCAATTTTTATTAATTAAGTTTCCATTGTTTCATTCAAAATTTCATTTAATGTTTTTTGCATAATTTTATTGCACAAGTCTAAAAATTGATTACTGTCAGAAAGCTAATGTTTTATGGTGTTTTGATTGAAAAATACATGCTTTCAATTTAGTTTTAACAGTTTTTTCATTGAATTTTATTCATTTTACGTGCTCTGTGAGTGATCTATTTTCGATAGAAATTGAACTAAAATGGTATTTACAATTTAAAGTGGGTTCTGAGCTAGTGCAATTATTTAAAGAGGAGGAGCTGAATAAGTTTCATTATATTAAATTATTAAACAAAATCACACTCTACTAGATCATGAATACTGAACTGTAATGCAGAGTCTCGGGTCAATGTAAGAGATTCACGCTGAATAATATAAAATTGAATATTTTCCAGTCTGAAAAAATAAATTTTAGTTGAAATCATGTTGTTTATGTGCTTATCTCAGTATGCCTTCACTTCCATGTAATTTATCAGCAGTTGAATGCCTAAAATAAGGCAAATATTAGTTGACCCATAGAGAATTGTCTTCTAGTTTTCGAAACGAACTCTCAACTCTCAATCGCAAAAAGAAATTCAGATTTGCCATCCCCTATTAAACAAGCAGAACGAAATCTAGAGATATGTTTCCAAAATTGAATGGAAAACTTTGAAATTTTAATGTGCCCATTAAGTTTTCTCATAATTTCTATTCATAACTGTTTACTTATATTTAGAAGAGTGAAAAAATGTTATAATGTAAATTGATTTTGTAGGTTTACTTTTAATTTAATAGTATATCGAAAAACTGAATTGAAAATGCTTGTAACTACATACTAGTCTGTCAATCGTGTTAGGACGTGAACGTCTTTTGAATTTCTGTCAATGTAGTTAATGAATATACACATGAATGAATCAATATATACGAGGCTGATGTTCTACTAACACGAAAATACAAACAGATTATTTTTTGGGGCTTACATAGCAGCTAAAATAACTTATTGTTTTTCTAAGAGAATGATTTGCTACTTATTTTTCAATTCCTAGGTTTAATTTCAAGTAAGATGTTGGGGATTTTGATAGGTACTGTAACTTAGTTCTTACCTAAAATCTTTTCTTAAGTGTTCTGAAATTCAAAATCATGCCAAAAAATCATTCATTCTTTGCTGAATATTTATTAGTTTAAATAATTCATGCAGATTATTTTGAATAGTTTATTTTATTTTTTAACTTATTTCATTCTTTTACATTACAAATTCTTGAAAACTCACAAAAATAAAATACATTTAGCAAATGCAAATTTCTAAACATTTGAAAAACTTGAGGGTAGTTTTATAAAACGAAACAGCTAAAGTAAACGTATTTCTTTTTATACACAAATATAATCCAATACAATTCAAGGATATATGAATTATCTTTATATTTGTTAAATTAAAAAAATACTTTTTTATTTTTTAGAATATTGCCTAAATAAGTAATTTCATTCAATATAATTTCATTAAATAAATGTAAAAATATTAATATACATAAAAACATCTAAATTCTTAACTCAATTTTTTTTTATAAAGCCAAGAAGCAAATGTTCTTTAACCGGATAAACTAAATAATTAAGATTTCGTTTGTGAATTAACCAAATTTAGGTGATTAAGAAATATTTAAAAACTTTCAAAGCGAACTGATTAATAAAATTGAAAAGAACCAACTGAGAAGAAATTGATGTGTCACAAACGAACTTTTCAAACAAATTTGATTTGGAGACTAACGCCATTCATTAATGCCGTCTAGACATCACAAATAAGATAAATGAAATGAATACCAAAAATGAATCTAGTTTCTGGATTGAAGGTATTTCTTCAAATCTGAATAAGTCTCAATTTTTATCATTTTGTTTATTTTTGCCTGTAAAAGTAAAAGCGAACCACTCGGAATGTTTCATTTTATTTAACCAGATATTTTCTTGGCAAATTTACTATATAAAGAATTTATTTATTAACTAATATTCCTGAAGAAGGGTAAATATTCCTGTTAATATCAATTAAATTATACGTAAAGTTAAATTTAAAATCGTTAATACTTTGTATAAAGAATATCATTTAATATTTGTTTAATTAGAAGACATTTATCAGAAAAATAACTATAAAATTAATTTTTCATTCAAATTTACTTAAGACTCATTTAATGGAAAATGTTACTTAGAAAATTAAATTAAAATAATTACAGCAAAATTTTAAATATTAAAGCCATTTAAATATTTTGAATTATATTATATAATTTTCAGATTGAAAAACATATTTGCACATGGAATTTCAATTATAGATGCAAGAATTTAATAATATTATCATATTTTTATAAAATATAATAAGAAATACTAGTATAGTTTGAAGATTTAGTCCTGTTTATTTTTTACAAGTTTTCATGGTATTTTAGATGCTTTTAAAATGATATGTTTTGCAGTGTTAGATTATTAAAGTTAATTTCGAAAATTATTACTTCAGTGACCTAAAAAGTGTTCAAAACATGAATAATTTGAATACAATTGTAAAAAAGATAGGTTGTTAGCAAAATCTATCTCATTTAAAAATATATCATAAGTTCACATGTGTATCTTGTATAACACACTTTGTAAAATGTTAATTTATTAATTTTTAATTCACTTTAATTTCTAATATTTTTGATTTTTCCATTCATTTTATATTAAATAAGTGTTTGTTTTTATGTTGTAATGCAGATAAGAAAAATAAGTTTGTGTCGCACTTTGATGTGAATACTAAAGGATACTGAATTCTGTAGAATGATCTGGCAAAAAAATTGCTATTGAGTTGGAACTCTCGAAACCAAAACACCGCACCATTAGTAAGGGATATTTGACCAAAACTTGATAAATTACATAATTGTTACTTATGTGACATTTTATTTCTAGGATAAAATCATACATGCAAATTTCTAGTTATAAAATTGAGATTTTAACTAAAACAACAACAGTTAATTCTTAATGTTTTTTATAAGTTATATAGGGTAGAGAATCTTTCCAAAAAAAAATAATTAAACATAAAGACAACCAGTAAATCAACAGGTTATTATAATATGAATTTTACTTACAAAACTTATACAAAGAGTAATTATACAAATAGAAAATTTTGCCCAAAATTGAAAAGAAATTTTATTACTATAATTCCTTAAAAAGAAAGGAAATCGAAATCTATTTAAGACTTTTAAACTTTCATTTTTTTTAATTATTGTTTAATTGTTTTTCAAATTTTAAGTAAAAATGTCCTCTATTTCTGAAGAAAGTAATATGATCCACTTAGATTTTATATTTTATGCTTGAAAGACATTATAAATTATTTAATAGCTCTAAATAGTTATAAATTATTTTATTAGTTGATTATTTTATTATAATAGTTATAAATTATTTAGATATGTTCTTTTGAACATATCTAAATATATTATTTCCACCTTAACATTTTTTTAATTAGACTTTTTTTTTGCTAAGGTAGACAAAACTTCTTTTGTAACTTTTTGATTATGATTTGATTTTCTCCTTTAGGTATATCTAATTGGTTATAATTTTAGTGAGAAAAACGTAGTTGTAAATGCGAGAATTTTGCATACATCAAAAATAAGAAATTAAATGATTTTGTTAATTATTAGAGGGAAATTATTAATTTTTATTCATTAATTTAACTTATTATTACATAAGGATTTAGTGAAATAATTTATTTTAAATTAAATATCTGTATTTATTCCAGAAATAATAATAAAGGGTTTTTATTTTATCCATAAGAAAATTACTGCATGTTATTTTTTTAGAAAATAATTTATATTTAAAATCCAAATTGAGATATCAAAAATAAATACCATTTTGATGTATATTACATAGAAAAAATAAGTTTTTTTCTAATATTTAATAATTTAAATTATTTATAAATAATTAGAATACTTTTATTTTAAATTCACATATTATTCAAGGTAGTATAATAATTGTTAAAAATAGTTTTTTTAAGTAATTTTCTGAAATAAATTGCATTTTTCAGTTTTTTGAAAATTTACTTGTACCTGAAACATAAACTGAGATATCAATAGTAAATATAATTATTCCTGTAGAAGAAATACACAGAAAATATTCAAAATGATTTCGTCAATTTATTTCTTGGAAAAACTTTTCATTAATATACATTTTACTTTTAACATTGATACCCCAAAGTAAAATATTTAGAATTACCACATTTTCTTAGCAAATCATAAAAAAAAAAAATGTGTAACTTGTTTAAAAATATTTGACAATATATGCAAGAATATTGTTAAAGATTTCCAAATATTTAATCTTTATATCTTTAGAGTTGTATTTTGCTTATGAGCATTGTTACTTATTTTGTTGGAACAAACACGATTATATTGTTAAATGCTTTACATAAATAAATGACAGCTTCTGTTAAGACTAAAAAATATTTGTGATACGGTGATTTGTAGGGATATGAAAATGGTCATTAATAAATGCTTAAAAATAAAATATGTTAAATTGATAACTTAAAAATTATTTCCTGTTAACAAATAATGGAAAATCCATGATGGGATTGGCTCTATACTAGAATTTTTCCATCTGCTTAAAATAATCTGTAAAGTGACTTGTAACGACAAAAAATCTTTAATGTTGGTAAAAGGTGCTTTACTCATCGAAACATTTAAATCTCGAATGTAAATAGTATAGACAAACATGAGCTGAACTGATATTGAGACAAACATTACTGAAAAATTAATTCTTCAGGCAAAAAACGAATCTATTTCTTTGAAGTCTGAATAATTTTTCAGACTGTGCACAGAGATCTATTCTTGAGCAAATTTGTTTTTACCGTACATGAATAGATAAAATTAATCAATACAGCTCAAATCATTGTTATCAAATCTTTAAGAGTAATAAAGGCTACATGCTAAATACTTTCAAAACTGTTTTGAGCTTGTAACTTCATTCAAATACAGTGAATAGTTAATATTGTGTTTATTGAGAAAGTTTATAACAATACTATTCGTTTTTGCAAATTAAATTAGGAAGTTGAAAACTTAGTAGTCATGGTGGGAAATGTTTCTATTAAATTTAGTTCTCAATTTAAAATATTTTGTAAATTTTCCGTCTAATTTGGCTTACTATTTTCAGGCTTAATATTTTATTTCTAATATCATTATTTGATTAATTTAACTTTACTGAAAAATGTAGCTTACACATTAATTAAAAACACAAAAGAATTATTTTTGTTGCTCTGGCCAAATTTTACAATTTTTTGTTATGAACAATAAATAATCTATCTTACTTGATATTAAAAAGTAAAAAGAAAATATATGTAGGAATCAAAACGTTAAATTATTAAGTTTGATTAACAATAGTGTTTTATTTTCCATTTTATCAGGAAACATTTCCCACAACTTTTTAATATTTTAAATCTTAAATATTTCTTAAATTTAAGATTTAAAGAATTAAAAATGTTTCATGATAAAATTTAAAATAAAGACATGACATGCAGTTTTAAAATGTTACTAACTCACTGAACTAATTAAAAGATAAGTTTCCGGATCATAAAAAATACCCCAAATATAAATATATCTTAGCAAAATATATTGGTAACTCTTACTGGTAACACTTAAAGAGATGGTTAAATTTTGCTCAGATGACAATATTGCTTGTAGAATTTTCATAAAACTACTAATTAGCAAAATATTTTGCTCGAAGAAACTTAATTTAACTATCATCTTACAAACAGTACCTACCAGTAATCTAGAGCATAGTATAATCAGGTTTCTCAGACCAAATACTTAAGAATTATAAAGTGTCTTTTATTCAAATTGAAATATTTTAATTTAAATTTTACAGAACACTCTGTCTAAAACTCAAACATTTCATAAAAAGATCATACTAAATAATATTATTATTTAATATGATATAATTCTTTTTATCAAAGATTCCTAGATTATCTTATGTTAAGATAACAAAATCCTAAATAAAATTCTACCTGTTTCGTTATATTGAATAAATACTTTTGTAATTCTTCATTTATTACAAATTCTAAAAATAGAATATTTCATTTTAATCTTTGATCCTACTTTTAAACTAAAAATTAAACCAAAATATTAATTAAACTAAGAAAATTCATTAAAACTGTCAATAGATGCAATTTCATTTTTATTCTTTAGAGTAATGAAATTTTCACGAATATCTTTACATCAGTATAATTATGTAAAATATAAAAATATTAACCTTTATATTTTATTTCCAGGCTGAAAAAATTTGAATTAATTTCTTAGACATGTCTTCATAGTGAATGTGTTTTATAATTTCTTGAAGTTTTGTATTTCAGAGCATTTATAATTAGGCATTCATTCTACTCATTCAGACAAACATTTTCTAAGGAATTATTTCAGTATTTGTGTACACATCATGTTCGTCTTCTCATAAAAACTGAAATTATGATTTATTATCTTTGCTCTTTGTATAACAAGAGATATAATAAACTCTTTTTTTTATTAAATGTTTTTTTGTTAAATATTTATTCACTGAGGAATCAAATGATTTTGGAATGAATCATATACGTCATTTGCACATTTAAAAGGTTAGAATAATGAATATTTTTATTTAATAAATTATTAAAGTATGCTTTTAATTAAAATATAGATTACATTTAAAAATATAAGCTGTTTATCTACAAATGTTTAAAAATCAGTTTATTCCGTAGTTTTGCAACAACATCCCCCACTATTACATTAAATGCGAGAAATTATATTGCCTTTTATTCGTGAAACTGAGGGAATATAATATTTAATGAAGCTTAAGAGAAGTCATATTTTGAGAAATGTATGATTGTTGTTTATCACAAAAATCGTTTGATTCATATGTGATATGTTAATCTAGTTGAAATATCTAAAATCGACAGCAGTTTATGTGATTTGAAAGTGAAAGGTAAATACGGTTTGTTGGAATGTGATCCGATTTGTCAGAGTCAAGAAATGCTTGCATGAGATTTTAAAATGCAGCTACTGCTGAAGAACCAATTGTATGAGAATCCTATGTGTTTGAGGGGTTTCAATACACAACTGAAACCGGGCCTTCGAACTGGAGAATATTGGTCAAAGCAATTTCGGAAGAAGCATACCCGACCGATGGCTCAATTCCACGAAACGTTTCAGTAATTATACAGAACAATTCACTAATTGTTACCTTTATACAAAGTCCATATGCTTCATTAATATAGTTGTGTTGCTTCTCACTAATTTTTAGTCAATTAATCTTGGTTTACTTGGTGCAGAGACAATAAAATGAGTGTTTTAGTCCGATGAATTGGAGTTTTTTTCAATCGTTCAGATGGTGGAATGGGAGCATAACGTTTGCCATATGAACAATTTCTGTAGATTGTGCGTGCTGAAAAAAATAATAAAAATCATAAAAGAAGTCATATTTCTCTTAGAAACCTTTCTTAGAATATCTACTAACATTCAAATTAAGACTTCTGCACCATTCTAAAAGATTATTTATTTCCTACGTTGCGTATTACATGAAATAGACTCCTGTAATTAATTACAAAGACTATTATTATTTTACTGAAGTTATTGTATTCAGAAGTTCACTATGGGTTTTAATAAAGAGAAAAAAGTTTTAGTTCACCATCAGACTGGATGGTCTAGAGACTGGACCTTATCCAATTGAGCATTTATAGGATGAGTTAGAAAATCAAAAGTAAGAATGCCCTCACTGTTCAAAACCAGATGGTTAAGTGACATATCTTCTTTAAGTTGAGTGGGAGAAATATAAACCACTATCACACAAATACTGGTGCAGAGTATATCCTTAATTATAACTGCAGTAATTACTACCCATTGAAGCTTAAGGATTAACATTTTCTCTTTATAATTTAATTATCAATCGAGAAAAATCAATTTCTTGATCTCTGGTGTACAATTATTTATGGTAGTTAAACTGGTATTAGATTACGTATATTGGTTGTAATTTCTGTTTAAATTTATTTCCGAAAAATATTCTTCATTGTGAACTTAAATTTTTTAACAGCTTTAATGATTCTGTATTATTTTATTTATTTATTTTTTTTTTGGAAAAATAGTTTAAATCATTAAATTTCTAATTTATAAGAACGAAAAGCATTTCCTTTTTTATTGTACTGTTTCCTTGTTTTGAGCAAATAGTATATTTCTAATTTATCTGTATAAACCTAACAAGATAAATAAATTTTTTTATAATGCATAATTGAGTTTCAGAATACTATTTTTTTAAAATTTAGATTGATTTTATTTTCAAATTTCATATTTTATAGTGTCATTATATAAAAGAAAAAATAACATGATAGTTCTTCATGAATTGATTTAATTTTATTATGTAAAATTTTGCCTGGAAATCTTGATTGATTTTATAAAAATAGTCCTGTTAAATTTGTTATTCTTACTTACTTGAGAAATTTGGCTAGAAATGCTATTGATATTTATCACTATTAACAGCTAATGAATTTAGTGAAGAATAATCGTAATTTTTCAGAAATATCTAGAATCTTTAATCTTAACCAAAGGAAAGTTATTATATATTTCCTTTATGAAGAAAAAATAAATTGTTGTTAATGTATACAAATAACAAGTAAATTTAAAGTAAAATAAATGTTACATTATCCACATTGGATAAAAGAAAATTTAAAAGTATTTAAAATGAGATATTTTAAGTTTAAAAAGAAAAATACATGAATTCTGATTAAAATAATTTCAATTAAGTTGATTATGTTTATCGAAATCATTTTGAAACTTCACAATGATCAGAATTGTAATTGAAATAAAAATTGTATTAAGATAAATCCAAGATTTTATCTTAGTACTAGGATTTTCATGTTCAAGTAAAATATTTTATCTTTGACCAATAATTTGCTAGCAATCTATTTTGTGAATAATGAAAATAGATTTCTAATGAGGTTGATTATTTTTAAATTGAGTTCATTAAGAAAAGAATGACAAAAGACTTGGTGTCTAATAGTTTGTCTAATAGTTAAAATTAGTATAATGTAACTTATCATTAAAATCAATGTGTAAGCACTTAGTCAAAACATGAACGTAAGCATTTTAATAATTACTATAGTTAGTTTGAAAGATATTTACCACTTATGAAGGGGAAAATATACTTTAGAGAGCTTCTTGACGAAAATTGGTAATTTTTTTTTTTTTTTTTTTTTTTTGCCAATCTTGATTTCATGATTGTTTGAAGAAACAAGATGGCGCTGAAGGAAACGATAACAGGAATCATGAGTAAAATAATTAAACTAATTAATGTAACAATATGGGGCCAAATTGGAGAGAAACTGAAGGGTACCTCTAATAAAGGCCATTTTAGTTAGTAATAGTCTATATCTCAGTTGATTAAGCCGCTTGCTGATTTCTTTGCATTGGAACCAATATTCAACAGAGTAAAGAAATAACTTACATTATATGGGTATTTTACATTTCTGAAAAGAATATAAAAATAATAGAATATATTGTGATGCAATTAATTTATTAATATCGTTGGTAATATTTCATATAATGTAGATATATGATCCATAATTTACATATTAAATTTTAATACTAGATATAATACTCACTATCAAAAAACAATCTTAAGTCTCAGGAATAAAATATATTGTTGCAATTTTATTTTGTTCTTGGTGAAAATCAATTCATACTCTGTAATTTAAAATGTCTTAACATATTTATAAAGTTAAAATGGACTTTTGGTTTTAATAATCTGTGCTTGTAAATTCTTAATTCCTATGCTTCAACTAAAATATATCAATCGAAATAATTATCAATACAAACAAAATCCTTAATTTGTTTTCCCGGGGAACATTTTCCTGGAGATGAATTAAAATGGTTCCATGAAATGGAATGAAACTTATATCAAGATGTTTGTCTCAGGCTAATTAAAAATAAAAGCTGTAATTCATTTCAATGTCTCGATAAAAGCGTATTTTTGAACAATTTGTCATTGCATGTAAATGATAATTAACGTTGATTTGATTTCTCAGTGAAAATGCTTATGCTATTATCTCATAAATTCAAACGATGTAGCATTCAAGCCCGGAATTTGTTTTTCACTTCTAGATTGAAGCGTGTTGTTTATACGTTGCTATTAGTCCTTAATACTTTATTTTCTCATTTTATGTCTGCGACAATAAGACTTCTGTTTCATTATAGGTTCTATACATACATCGAACAAGAATAAGTATATAATTTCTCATAAGGAATATTTCAAATTATTTTAAGAACTAGTAACATTTTACTAAAGATAAATATCGTAAATAACAATGATTAAATAAGGAAGGTGACACATGAGCCAATCCCCCTCCCATGAATATCATTTCACTGTTAAGAAGTCTTATGAAGAATCAAAACTCATTGACCTACAGAAGTCTAATAGAATATTGAACCTCTGTCATGTAAACATGAGAATGGTCTGGTCTGTATGTCATGCTTTATGGATCATGGCTTTCATGTAAGTTAGGTATGTTTATCACCTCAAGGGCAGAATTTAGCGTCCCCATATCACGATGATTGCGTCATTAACTATTGTTTTAGTTTTGATAACTACACACAAGAGACACACTTGCGTACATTTTTTTATTTAAACTGCTTCTGTTCTATTAAAAGAAAATGGAAACACATTTCAAATCTTTTTTCTCAAAACCGAAATAGTAGAGAAAATCATACAATTAAATTTTATAATGTGGTTCATTAACCGAAAAAGAGAAAAATATATAGAATCTTTAAAATATATATTTGGACTTGCTTATAATATTTTTATATATTCATTTATGAAGAAAGAATTCCCCTTTTTGATTTCAAATTGTCAAAGCAAATGAAATAGATAATATCTTTTAGAGTTGTAAAATAAGTAAAAAAAGAACTACGACAATATTAGATTTCATAAGTATAAAAAAAGAGAGATTTTGTTTTTTCCATTTGCAAAAGATGTTTGTTGAAGGAGTGAACTAAATATGTCTTGCATGGATCGTTAAAAAATATTTTTTTCCAAATGATGTCAAGTGGAGGCACGTATTATGCCTAATTTGACTGATATGGGGTTAAAAAATTTTTATGTTTAAAGTACGTAGGAATTGTGACCTTTGAAAACAATATAAAGAATATATTTATTGACGTTTCTCAGAAGAGGACTCTTGAGTACTTAAGATTCCCTTTAAGTAAGCATGAATATTAGTTTTAAAATTTTAATTAATAACATAAATTGCTTGTTTTTAATTTAAAAAAATTGTTAGAACTTTTCATATTTTAGGCAAGAATAAATAAATCTTTTGTTAACGATTGAGCTTTATTCCAAATTAGAAACGTTTTTTATTAAAGGATTTGAAATATTATAAACATAAAAACATGCTTAGCATTAATCACATCAATATTTTTTTTTCATGTAAAATTAAACTTGAATTTTTTCCATCCTTATGTGAAAGCAAGACATCTGCGATGAACGCAGAAAATGGGATTTAACTTAGAACAATGTTTTGTTAAATTTTAAAATTTAAGAATTTAGTAGTTGATATCAAAATTTTATTAAAATAGAAAAATAAAGTAAAATTGCTATGTGTGTATGAATATATTACTAATAAATTTAGTAGTAAAGGATACGTAATAAAATATAAATATATGTTGTTTCTCATAATATTTGGGCAAGAAACATCATAGCAAGTAATTTTTCACACTTAAACTTCTTGGAAAAAGAATACTTGTCTTATTATATTGTTTCTTCATAAAGCTACTATTTGCTTTATGAAGAAACAAAATAAAAGAAATCGTCAAAATCATTCACCAGTTGTCAATGAACTGTCAATATTCTGCTATACTGGGAATTCAATTAAAGCTAACGTTCCAAAATTGCATGCTAACGTATAAACGTTTATTTGATAGAGATTATTTTAGGAACTATTTAGATAAAAATTAAATTTTAATTAAAATTTTTAACGCATTTGTAGTTTTTCTTATAAAACAATATTTAATTTTGAAGAGCCATTAAAATTGTTTTTGTTCGCAAGTCACTAATTTCTATTGGATTAAGCTTCTAAGCACAGCCAAATAACTTGTAAGTTTGGACTATAGTTAACTTAATCTGATATGTTCCTCAAGCCACGATATTAACTGAAAGTCATTGGCTCTTACGGAACTTTTATTGTACTTAAGTCCTCATAAGACGATGCTATTTAGCTGGGGCACATATCAAACCTGCTATCTTATAAGAAACAGTTATTAAAATCCATTACAGCATTTTTCAAATAGTCATTCAAAATTTACTGTCAGTTTGATAGTGCACTACGATGTGTCGAATTCAACAGAAGATATTAAAACTTCTAACTTGATTAATAAGCCATAAGTAAAAAGATGAATGAACACATTTCTCTCGAGTTTTATGAAATAATTTTCACATTATAAACACCATTTCCTGTTGAATTCTATGCCTAAAATTTCTAATTACATAACATTACCCTATCAACACGTTTTCCTCAGGATTGTCTAAGACTACTTATTAGATTTTTTAAGAAAATTATATTTTATCATCCCTTTTAAGCTCAGTTTCAAGAACCTGAATCCAAAGTTCTTTATGCATTTTGAGTGGCATGTTATGTAAAAGCAAGTCCACCCATAATAATAATTTTATTTATATTACAATGGGACTTTTTTTTGGGTAGTAAAGAAACAATTTTTTTCGCGAACATTTATAGATTAAAAACACTCAATATTAAAGTAACTTTACGCATAAGATGTTGAAATATTTTGGAAAAAATAATATTAATTTCCTTGATGAGATTCAATTTAAAACTACTTAAAATAATATGAAATTGTGAAAATTGTGTTAGTATATCTATATTTTAAAATATTAATGAAAAGATTTTATGTTTTAACATTAATCTGCTAATTGAAAAATTATGCATAATAACAGTTTAATGAATCAGTAAAAATTGCTTATGAATCAAACTTAATTACGTGTACGAATATATAATACGAAAATTAGAGAAAAATAGAAATAATTAAATATTTTATTAAATAAGTGCAATGTCTATCTAAAGGCACGTGAATGAATCACATCAAATTCCTCTTCTGCATGATTGTTCTGCTGAATTGTTTTATATTATTACAAACATAAAGCAAAAGATTTGTATTGAATTTATTTTAGATATTTTTCAAGAGCATGAAATTAAAATGTGTATTCTTTGAATATAACTTTATGGATTAATGATTAATTTTTAATTAAATAAATTCTGTAAAAGCAGACATTTTGCCTCAGAAAATTTATTTTCAGATATTTTAATTAACTCATTTAAATCTCAAAGTAATTGAAAGAATAATTATTCAAAATGATTTTAAATCCTACGTAAATATTAAGCAATGTTTATTTATTTGTTATATCGAAACATGTTATTTCAATTACACTTAAAAATTAAATTATAACAAATTAGTGAAGAGAAATTTAAAATTAGTATTTAAGTGTATTAAAATCTAAAAATATTACTCATGAGAAATAATTGTGTACATCTGTAACAATTAAGAAGTTTAATATTTATAATAATGTAAGCTGTGTCTTTATTAAATGCAAAGTGCGATCTCTTATATTTTAAAGCATTTAATACACCATATAGTAATGAAACGGATTCAAAAGATTTCGAAATTTGTATAATTATATGCTTAATTTTATTAATGTTCCATTTAAATAAGTTTCATAATGTTTTTATATTTATTCATTACTTTAAGCGAATTTTGAAGAAAATATAATCTTGTCACGTTTTATATTTTTACTTTAATAAATCTTTTTCATTCAATTTATAATTTCTGGAACTGAGGAAGGCTGAAATTCTTTTTCCTTTACAAAAAAGAAATAGTTTTCCTTTTTTTGATGTCCAATATAGGACGATCTTGCCGTTTGGAAGTAAAGTTTTTTGTTTCCAATTCTTCGTTAGCTCACCGCCCATTCCCAATATGAATTTTCAGTCTTTTATTTGTTTATTGATCATAATATTTTTTCTATTTTAGATAAGGAGCCACATTTTAGAGTTTTATAGTGTTTAAAAGAGTTAATATATATTTTTTTTATCAGAGATAACATATATTTCAGCATACAAAATTTATTTCATATTAAATGTTTCATAAAAAACTACTTTCGAAAAACTAAATATGTTATAAAAGCTTAGAAAAATTTAATGCATTGAAATATTGCCTTTTAAATAAAATTAATGCGTGAGATTAATTATAAATTTAATGCTAGTTCCAATGTAAGATAATGAATGGAATCATAATTGCTATGGATATGGAATCGACTGAGCCATCTGGTTTATACAGACATGTTAAATTTTCTTTACCAACATTGATAATAATAACTGTATAAAGCCATACATTAACATTCAAAACTGTTCTGCGTTCGCAATCTCATAGCGTTTTGTGAATAATCTCGGGTCTAAGTTATTTTGAACTACGATAAATTCTTTACCACCATCTTCAAAAGGATATATTGAACTATATATATGGAAATGTTTTAGTTCCTCTCCTTGTGACACTTGTAATCAACTCTAAAGCTTTAAAAATTATCTTCCAAAGAAACACACGCAGTGAGTATTCAAAACCAGGGGGTTTAGCTTTGCTTTCTGTACAGGGTTCAAATGTATGTATCGCTGCAAAAAGTAATTATTCTGTGTCGAATATTTTTCTGTTTATTTTAAATGTGCTTTTTTACACAAATGTTTTAGTCGTATAAACTGATAATGACATTACAATTTTATTTTCAGTTTATCTCTTGCTGAATATGAAGGTGAATTCTATCAAGTCGTTCAGTTTAAATTGGATAATGAACAACTAGAAATATTCCACTGATATAAAATCATATTTATGAGTAGTGTAATAAATACCGATGCACTAAAACTTAACTACTTATTAGTTTAGTAAAACATTCAGATTAAATAATTCGACTTTTACAAAATTCCAATTCATTAATGTGATGATTTATTTTTCCTTATTTCATTTTGTGAATGTTATTTATCATTTTCTGATTTAAACTAGAAAATCGATATTTAGATTAAGGCTCTCTACTATTTTTAAATAATTTAAACTTCATCCTTTGTTTTATTTCTCTTTAACATTCAAAATATTTTAACAAATTTCTAAAGTAATAACAGCATTTAAAAACTTCTCAAAATTAATGGGATAGTTAAACATGCTGCGATGAAAGAAATCATTAAATTCTAAAGTAAGAAACCGTGAAACCATCAGAGATTTTTCTTGGTATTGTAATTAAATTCGCTGTGAAAACGCTTATTGTATTGGGGTTAAGAATAGGTACATGAACTACCCAAAACATTTTTCAAAGAAATATGACATTATAAGCGCTATGGAAACATTAGTCCCGATATTTGTGCCAGCCCCTAGAAGAAATTTACAAGTATACATATGGGCAGCTTATAGGCTTTTTAAAATTTTATAAATAAATTATTATGCATCATTTCGTTTCATATTCAAAGAAGCTCTAAGACTTTTTGACATTCCATACTGAACAATGTCTATTACAAAGTAAAAATATATCCACTATCACCTACTATTCATTTGACTTGCTTTAATCTTCAAATATTTCGTTATAAAAAAGAGTAGTTTTAAGCAGGCTGATTTCGTTAATATTTATCTTAGACTGTTTTTAAACAGACTGAGATAAATATTGACAAAATCTTTCTAGTTAACAATATAATGACACATAAAATAAATTTAAACAGTAATTTTTAATGTATAATTACACTAATATAAATCAGTTTTATATTACCAGAAAGCACATAAATTGCATTTGTATTTTCTTTTTAATATGTTCTCTTAAAATGCTACAATAAACTCTTTCGAGAATTAAAGTCCTAAGAAAATCGTGATTCAAATTCCACATGTCAGAGACATTTTATGGTTGCATTTTCCAATCATATTTTAGTAATGTATGAAGTCCTATGTTAAGTTTTCAAATAGGAAGATATATGAATTACCAACATAAAAACTATAATAATGAAGAAAATTTATAGGACACAAATAATTTTTTTAAATGCAATACATAATTAAACTCGGTTACAATAACATATTATTTATAATTTCCATTGTAAACCTTTTAGTATAAACAATTTCTACGAATAATTTTCTGGAAAGAAGTATAATTAGATGATTCAGCTGAGACTAAATTATTTCTCTAAAACCAATTAATATCATTTAAATTTCTTGAACGTGACTAGTAATAAAGAGCATCAGTTGGTATATATAACAAAGTTATAAATTCCTAATATTAAAGATTTTATTCTTACTTTTTTATTTTAATAATGTTTGTGTCAGCTTCGTGATACTTTTATTTAGAGTTTTTTACAGTATGTATTATGAGACAGATTTTCATTATATTTTAAGATTCCCATGAAATATTTTATTTCATTAATAAATGTTTATATATGACAAACTGAACTAAGCAATGTCAATATTTTCAAATACAAAAAATTTATTTATTTTTAAAACTGCATTTTTTTTAACATTTTCTGTTAGGACGTTTGCATTATTTTGATATCTTATTTCTCTGATTTATTTTGGAATTAACATCTGTTTTAGATACAGCATTCAATGCAGATTAGCTTTAAAAATTTCAATTAAAATTGTACTAATCAAATAGAACATATAATTTTTGAAGAAAGTAGAAACCAGCAACTCATTGTCGATTTGATATCATCATGATTCGATATGAATATTCTGCCAGAAATATGGCTTTATAAATGCTACTTATGAAATCTTAAAAAGTAAAATTAAAAACAATTGTTACTTTGTTCACAAAGAAATTATTTCCAGATGAATAAAGACTCTCCAAGTTGTCCTATTAAGTGAAACAATTCGATTCATTTCAAAAATATTCTTATTTTAAGCTTTGAAAATTTAATAGAAAAGTCTTAAGGTAATTTTCCATTTCTTTTAAACTTATTTCTTAAAAATTTAAGCAACTTAAAATGACGCAGTTTTATTACAAAACATTCTTTGGTAATGGAAAATATTTTTGCTATTGCCATTAAAATGCTCATAATATTAGCATAAAATAAATTATCACTTTATTAGAAAAATTTATTTTATTTTCTTTAAAATATTCGTATTTGATTTCACTGCAATTTTGACGATTTTTTCAACCATCAAACCAATAATCGTTAATTAAAATTGTTTTCATGAAAGCCATTCAGAATTAGTTGGGAATTTCTTTCTTTTAAATGATGACACTCCGAGCAATAACCTCATGTTTCAAAAATTTGTTTTTCGTATGAAAAGAAAAAAAATCACGTGGTGCCATATCAAAATAAAGTAATGCTTACGTAGGCAGCCTTTTTGAATATTTTGCAAAAATTGACGACTGATGACTGTAGTCAAATAAGACCTTTTTATAAAAAAAATACTAGTTCTCTTATTTAAGGTCATATTCTAAGAATCGTGTCATGCAAATGCAGCAAAATTGTCAAATAATATTTTTTATTAAAAGTCTAACAAGTTAATAAAAATTTGTAATGGATAATTACGACAGTTAAAGAAAATTCAAACATTATCTTGATATAAACAGAGGAAAACGTAATCTTGATTTCTGTGCTACTTAGACCTGGATTTGTTTTATTTCAACTTTGAAGAATATTTTACTGGATTGTCAATTTCTATTTCTGTTTCGAAAGCTGGAATGAAGTTTATCTTCGAGGTCATTTGAACATATCACTGTTTCTGATACAAATTTAAAAATGTTAGAAAAACTTCAGACGTGATGCGTTACAATGATGAATGTTGGTTTAATATTGCTTGACAAGAACCGATCGATGCAAGAAATTGTTCAGAAATATCTCCTACTGTCAAACGATGATTGCCGAGTCAGAGCTGCCTCAATACATCAGTTCTCTGAATGATGGATATAGGAATCGGTGTGGATTGTCATCAGATCACTGATCATCTTCGAAGATCACTGATCTCTACCATCATTCAACTTTTTATAGAAACATTGCTTTTCTTTTTCTAAATCAAGTGCTTTACTGCACTGTTTCTAAATTCTAATAAAAGGCAGAAAAATGTTGGACAAAAGTTTACAGAAGACATCAATTATAGATAGTTTTCAATGAAGCATTCTATACAGATTTTTAGTTATAATAGTACGCAAATGTTAATGCAGTTCTCTTTCAATAGGATAATTTCCTTTCTTATTTTAGGGAATACCAAATAAGCTTCTTTTGAAGTACATTTGGCATATTATTCAAGTTTCTAAATACATGATACTATTCAAAATTGCGTTAAATAATCTACTGGAAATGGAATTCATGATATATCGATATTAAGACAATCAATGTTTATCGAAGCATCATAATGTTGAAATAATGGATCTATGGATTTTGTAGATCATAAGATTTATTAACTTTACATAATTCTCATTTATTTCCTATATAAATGTTAGCATGTAATATTTATACTGGAGATAAATGAGAAAACTCACCCAGTTAAAATATTGGAATTAAATGAAAACGCTAAACATCCGTGTTCTAAGTATAAAAATATGCTTTACTGATTAAGAATAAAATATAAATCGCAATAACTTAAAATTCGTAAATGTAAATCATATTTATTTTTTATGGATTTGCTTAATGTTACCTCGAATATTACTGCATTCAGCATTTACTGATTAGAAATGGGATTTACAAGAGTTGAAAATTCGTTTCGTATATTTTAATTGTTTTGTGATTTGAATTAATCATACAAAACTGTTTTCAAAAGGACATTAAATCTATTATTAGACAAAGGAATAAATTTATGTTTAAGGATGAAGTGCTAACTTATTTAAGAACAATTGTATTTGCTTTTTAAAATTACTATTATATAATTTCTACATATTAAAAACGGACATTATAATTCCTAATTTTTCCACATTTAGAATGGACCTTCATTTTAAATAATACAATGATACATTTAACTATGGGAAATAATTCCGAGTACTCAATAAAAAATGAAATATCTGTAAGAAAATTATTATCCGATTAACTTATTAATAGTCTATAAAATGCTGAAAATACAAGAAACGTACTCAAATATACCAAATATTAAATCGGGAAAAATCAATCCAGTTTAAATAATTAAAAATGCATATACATATTTCCAGTTTTTATATTTTACTTTATCATTGGTCATTATTAAAATGCACATAAAGATGAAGCCAATAATTTTCATAGATCAATAAACTGTGTTTATTATTACGGGATATCCGTATTTACAGGAATAACTTTGTAATGAACAAGAAAAAGTAATTGAGTAACGAAAAGTTTTGATACATCAGCAGCTTATTGATTTTTCATTCTTCAATAGCACAAGAGAAAAAAGACAAAAGTTTTATAAAACGTAATTCAAGAATTTTAAAATTGTTGGATATTATAAGATAATTTATATGTGGATTTTTATTTTTATCAAAGAATACTTAAATAAACAATAAAACATAATGATAAGCTTTCCCTCATATCAAATAATACGTGAATTTGTATTAAAAGGGCTCCATTTATATGAGTAAATAAACAGCAGCTACTCATGTATATTGATGAAATTTTTCATTGTAATTAAAATATTTCGATTTTAAATCCCTTTCCACGTTGAAACTTTAAAGAACATAAAGCATTTTTGAGTAATTTATTTTCATGACAGTATTTTCCCTTTTGCTTTCTTAGATTTTCAGTCTTTTTAAAGAAATCTGATATATTGTATATGGTAATTTTTGTTTATTTCACTTCATATTAGGTTTTTATTTTAAAGGATAAAATATACACCTGAACTCATAAAAATGTGTTTTACTAATTATCAAAACTTAGGAAAAATCATATTTCTCTAAAATTAGTAAGTCTTATATTTATTTATGACTATTTTGAAGCTTTTATCTGTAAGTAATCGGACCAAGTCACTAAATATTTGGAAAAATATTAGGAATTTTATTGCTTCATTCTCAGTTTTAGGAAAGCTTTTACTTTACTTTTAATTATTTCTCTTATAATTTATTTTCCCTTAATAACATAAATCCATGATTTCTTACTCCCAACTCTCTTAAATAAATTTCTTAAATCCTTTCAAATTGTGTGATATATTCATTTTCCATTTGATGCTGCTTTCATATTTTTCATCACTTTTAGTCAAATTGGTTGCGAAGTGCATTCTATGCTTTAAATGAACAAGTTTGTCCTCCACCAGAGATTTCGGCATTTGTACTTACGCGGAATCCATTTTAAACCAGAGATTACAGCATAATGTATCCTTCGTCGATGCAGAGTTATAAATTAATCTAACTATACTATTATCAGGTAAAGAAAATTGCCATTATATTATCATTTTAATCGAGTTTGTACTTTAAGAGTTGTTGAATTTACAAAAAGTATTCATAAAGTTAAATTATTTTGAAGATAATTTATTAATAATATTAATTATTTAGTAAAAGAAAACTTTACGGATTTCATTCTTTACATTTCACTCTAGAGAAAATAAATTTATTGTTATATAATCCAATCAAAAATGATATAATAAAAAAGAAACAATGTGACAACTCAATAATAAAAGAGAAATAATTAATAATGTAAATATTTATTCAGAAACTGAATTTTGCATAATTATTATTGTTCATTGTTCATGAAATTACGAAATGCTTTGATACTCCACTTCATAATGATTTACCGTAAATAAAATGTTAATATAATTTAAAAATGTTTTAAAATTCCTTGTTAATAATGAACCGATAATGTAAGTTAATGAATCGTTTTGTGAAGACAATCTAGGTAATTAATTTAAATGAATATTTTTACTTAAAGTTAAAAAGGAATTTGTCGATTCCAACTACCCTAATCTTCTGATACTAATTCTGACGAACATGAATCGAGAATTTTGCTAAATTCCAATTCATTAAACATGGATAAAAATAAATTTCAAAATTTGATGAAAATTGCAAAACTTGGATGAAGATGAAAGAATATCAGTTTTGATTATTTGGAATCTCACCGTAAGCGAAATAGCCGCTAACGTACAAATATTTTACCAGAAATACGGTTATCTTTCATTTAACTAGTGATCCAGTAGTGTACAAGCATAATACGTGTATGATACTTCTGGTACAACTTATAGAAGATTCATCACTTTACTGAAAAATGAAAGACAATTTTCGCCCATAAAATTGGTAAAAATGAATAGGTTGGATTGTTTTGAGTTCTATTTTTTCTTTGTTAATTTTATTTAAAAAATTTGAGGATCTATTAGTTGTCTTATTATATAATATTTTGTCTAATTCTTCAAAATATTCCTTTTTTATTGTTTATTTAATTGATTAAATCAACTTGGATATATTATTCATAAAATGCATTGGCTGCTAAATTGGATACCACTTATATTTCTACATGATATTTGTTACACATGGTATTTCTTTTACGCATGATTGAAACAATTCTCGGCAGAAGCTTAAAAGATTAAACCCTCTTTAAAGTATCGGAAATAAAGTATGTAAAAATGAAAGTTGTATTAGAGCATAAGCATTTCGAATTACCAACGCAGAACATTTGATTAACAAAATGAGAATGAATTATGGACCCCCATCATTAATACAGAAAGAAATCCAAGAAGTTTTACTGGTAAGAGTCTGGAAAAACCTAAGTAAAAATGCAGTACAAATGAAAATTAATATATCAAAATATACGGTATGATCCATAAAATAACAATAAACATTTTTAATAAACATAATGAAAATAAATTCGAGAAAAAGTTATTTTCCGCAGGCCAAAGAAGGATAAGATTTTGCAGGACATTTTCTTTGTAACTAGATAATGTTTTGAGTAGCAAAATTGTATAAATTTAAGAATTTTGCCATAATTATTTTATGATGCAATTTAGAAGCAAAATTTAATTAGTAAAATTTAAAATGAATATTTTTTCGTTCAATACTTTTAGGTTTTATTCTTTTACCTTGATTTATTCATAGAATAACTTTATTCCTTAAGTATTTCTGCTGAAACTCCTTTTTCAGAACATCAACCAGAAATGATCGAATTTACCGTGAATTTTTTCACTTGTTAAAATAAAACGGTTTTCCATGTATATTAGCGCGTTTTATTAGTTTCATTCTCTCATATAAATGGACAATAAAGTAAAAACATCTCATAATGAGTATTTTGAAGAAAACCCTGTCAAGACCTAATCATTTATGTTTCTTTTACCTTGATTAAAAATTTAAATTCTTGTTAAAGATTCGGAAAGAAATAACATTGAAATACATTTTGTTCAGTTATTTCATTGTATAAATATAATAAAATAGCCCTTAGGTGATTTTTATAGCAAATATAATAGCTTGCAAAAAATAAAAATACTTCTTTAATAAAAAACTAGCTTCTACAAAAAATAAAATATTATTATTTTGATTAAATTATTGAGTATTTTGCTCTTGACCAATAAAGAAAGTCGCTATTAAAGAACATATTTCTGACAAATCATAAGGATGCTATTATTTCCAATGAAATTTCAGTAGCTGCTAAAAAATAATTTATTTTGAAACAAATTTACTATTCGTGAAAATATAAATAAAATGAAACAGATTATTTTAATAAATTTTTGTAAAATATATTTCTTTATATTTTTAAAGAAAAAACTAAAATATACTTTTAATTTCAATATTATGCTGTGTGGAATCTTGGAGATATAACACATATAGCTAAGAAGACAACCACAAGATCATTAAAATGTTAAAGTTATATAGTCGCTAACTAAAATATAGTACCAAAAGAGCAGAAAAGTTTGATTTTACTTCTAAAACTTATAACTTATATAAATACATAAATTGGATATTTTATTAGTAGTAAGTGAAAACTTGCTAATTTGAATATCAGTTTTCTAATTAAGATAAATAAATTATCTTCCCCAAGTAGTAAAAAACTGTTATGAAATTTAATTTTGCAATACATTCCATTCCAAAGTTATTCGGGATTGTAAATTATTATAATTCTATTATTAAAATATATCTTTTGCAATGATCCATTCAGGACACAGGGTTTTCATTTCTCACGTTCTCTCTTAAGATTACTGATGCTATTTTGATAAGCAGAGGACTAACATTTACAGCTTATCATTTGATTTGAAGTTTTGTGCTTCATACTTTAGATTTTTTCAACAAAGAAAACAGAAAATGGTCAGCCCACTTTGCACAGCCTGAAGTTTGGAGCCTAATTAATCATCTCCAAAGGCTAAGACTGCTTAGTTTCTACAAGACTATAGTTCTTAAGTAATTCAACTATTATAAGATACCAATTAAACCTTCTAAAATAACTTAATCAATAGAACATAAAATGAAAATCTTAACGAAATATCTTTAATAATCACAAATTAAAAGAATTTCATAATACATTGCAGTAAATACATATAAAAGTTAATTTCAATTAGTTACATTATTATGATTCTTAAAATATGAAAGTTAATTCGATAGGGGACTACTATTTAAAGAGAATTGTTACAAATTTATAAACATTTTTTATTCTAAAATATCTCAGACAAATTAGAAATACTCAGAATTTGAGCAAAATATGAAAAATCAATGCATATTCTACTTTAAAAATGGCATATCTAATGACCTGGAGACCTTTTGGCGATTTAGAGACCTTTGGCGATTTTTTGATAACTTAGCGAGAAATAGATATATTTGGAAAAATCCATCACCGAAGCGCTGGAACCAATAATAAACGAAATAGCCTAGAACCTTGGAAAAACTCGTTGATTTTACAGCCAAGTTAAGTATAAATGTCGTCGCCGACATAGAAGCAGCTAGTGAAAACATTGAGTATTGAATGCTAGTCTCATGTATAAACTGTTGTCTTTCTGTGATATTTGAGACATCTGTAATTTTAAGCTAATTCCTGTAGTATTAGATAATCTGGAGCTCTTTAATGGAAATTTCTGCAGCTGGAATTTCCTGTAAATCGTTGGATTTTTGATACGAATAAAAGTAAAAGTTTTGTGATTTTAAAAGATTGTTTTATTAACTCTCAACCAACACGAACCCCGATTCACGGTACAGTATTTTAGACGATTTGGGAATTTGTGAAAAATTGTCCTTCAAACACACTATCAATTAATTAACAATTAATACCATTAGTTACCAATAATGAATAAAATATAAACAGTCTTGTCGGAAAATCATCGGAGTATTATAACCAACCGTCGGAGTATTATTCATATTAATATTTATCTTCGAAGCAACATGGTAAAGGCATGTACAACGGTAAAACAACTGCTTAAATATGTTGCTCTAATTAATTGGTATAATGATATTTTGTCCCATTATTCATACTTAGGAAGTTTAGATATTCCTAAGTATGAATAATAATATATAATGCTTAGAAAAAAAGGAAATCAGTATTTCTGTTTGATCTACTTAAATCACGATATTTTACTCTTCTCATCAAAATTAAAGGGTCTTTTCGGTATTGTGATTGATTTAGGAAAACATAAGCTTCTTCGCTTAACATCTGGTTAAAAGGAATAAAATATAAAACTGACACATGATATTTTTAGAGCAATATAAATACTGTTTAGGTCAATATATTGTAATGGGTGTAATTTAAATACAGTACGATTAACAAATAAAAAAATGTTACATTGCTAATAGCATTTGGTAATATATTTAAAATAATTTAAAACCACTCAAAATCAAGAAATCTATTTCCTTACATGTATTTGCTTCTTTTTTTAAACTTGTAAATTTTCAAAGCATTAAGTTACCGAAAATGCTATTTAAAAGTATAAATATTGTTATACAAAATATTTTTAAATCACTCGATAAAAATATATTTTATGAAGCTTAAATAGAAGTAGCTATGATAAAGGATCACAAATATATTAATATATTTAGATATAATATTTAAATATATTAAAGTCCATTGAAAATGAATGAGTATAATTTTAACAAGTCACAGACAATTCAGAATTTCTTAATTTTTACCAAATTATATCTGAATTCGATAGTAGAATTAGAAAAGAAATAAATGCATATTTACATTAAGCTTTATCTCTTAATTTAAAACAGCTTAAAAAGATGAGTTGAATATTTCTGATAATATTCATTTTCATGCATAAGGAATTTGTTTTTCTCTTATTTAAAATGTCGTGATACATAAAAATGTTTAATGTAACTTTTCAGATAAGCACACAAATATGGCTCTTCTTTTAAGCCTAATTTGGTAAAGAAATTTGAAAATAAATCTTAGTAAATAGTTTCCCTTTAATTTGCATCTAAGGAAAAAGAAAATTGATTAAATATTAACAGGAAATATTTCTCTGAAAATGTAGTACTTAAGAAAACTAAATAAATGAACATTCAATTGTTTACGAACAACAATGCTTATTAAGAAAATTTTGCAATAAGGTTACTAATGTAGAGATAGTACAAAATATATTAAGAACTAATTCAATGTTTCTTTTAAATGATGTTCTAAGCATTGAACAAAATAATTTGTGATCGAATGATACATTTACATAATGATAAGCATTTAAATTTATGTTTATAAAGACAAAAGGGAAACAAAACAGTAGCTCATTTTTACAAGATTTATAAAAACACACAGTTGATATCCTAACTCAAAAATTTATACTATTTATGAGCTTCAGCATAGGAAGAAATAAGCAATTATCCAAAACAGTAACCGATAAAACCATGAAAATTCATAAGTATTCATCCCCATATACGCTTAGGCCATCAAAAGATATGAACCACTTGTTTCAAATATTGCTTAAGCTTCCCTTCAGAAAAACACTCGACTACTAGGATTTCAAATGCCAAAATTCACTTGTATTCCTGGAAAATATTTCCGTATTTAAATTCTAGAATTAAATAAGATTCAAAAGAAAATATTTTCCTTATTTAAAACAAATTTGAACTTAAAAAAGTGTGCACAACAAAATTAAAATGATAATATTTATCTCTCTTTCATTACTTTAAAAATACATAAAATATATAAGAAATTAGCTGTAGTAGTAGATAAAGAATAACAGAAAATTGTGGGTACTACGACAGCAAAAAACAAAAATAATCTAAAAAGAAAAATCAACTTTTATTTATTTTAAAAGCTTAGGGATTTAAATATTGAATTTTTTTTCTTTAAGTGTTTACCTAAAATTTAACAGCTCAAAGCAAGTTAACGAAAAACTGTAAAATATTAAATTAAAGCAATAAAAAAAAGTGAAAGTATTTTTTGATAGTTTTACCCATTCACTGATTCTATTAAAATTTATTTAATAACAAAGAATGTTTATACAAATTGGTTTGGTGAACCAAAAAATACCAAAAAACATAAGAGAATAATTATTTTCTCACAAAAGAAATATGAATATATTACATTTAATAAATTCTTGCTCCGGTAGAAAAAATGCAAGTGTAGAACAACCTTTCTTATACCAGACTTCTATGATCTTCTTGATAGTTATTAATTTGTTAAATTCATTGTTTTTATATAATTTTTATATATTGTTATCTAAATTAGGGATCGTACTTAATTAAAATACTAGCTCGAGGAAAAATATTCACTGTGGACTGTCTGCAATCATTTTAACTTAAACAAAACAAAAACAAGAATAGATAGGTTAAAAAAAGTTATAACACCAAGTTAAAAACAAAAAAGTTATGCATATATACTTAATATAATGTTCACTCAATACAATACTAAATGATTTTGCATTTGCGATTTAATTAATTATATCCATGTTTACAAGACAATCTGGCAGAGGAATAATTAGAACTCTTGCATTCAGTTCAACCCAATGTTTGGGGGTTTTCCTCCCACCTGAAGCTAGAATAATTGAAGTAGTTCAGAATCCACACTCAACTTAATCTAATTAGGTATCCTAAGGAAAAAAAAAAAACCATTGTTCTGCTTGAAACAAGTTAATCCCTGTTTAAGAATTAAAAAAAAAAAGCTTTGAAAATATTTAGAAACTGGTATTTTTGGACAAAAATTATAGAAAACCGCAATCCTTTATTTTTATATAATTAAGTTTGGTTTAGTTTTCTTTAAATTCTAAAATTCTTTTTCATATTGCTACGGCATTTTTCGGCATGAAAGTGTTTATTGTGCGTTATTTTTAGATATAGTTTTCTAAATTTATTGAGAATCAGTAAAAAATGAAATCATAAAATAAACTATTTGTGCACTCGTATGAATAAATTTAGTGTTTTGCACCAATAAATTGTAGATACATACTTCTACTCATAAAGAAATCTTTATGTGACGTTGTCCTTAAGTAACTCATAAGATGGACAGTTTGTATTAAGTTTGTTTACATTTTTTGCACTCATCAATTTCTTATGATTATGGTTATAAAAGTACAATTAAATTCTCCTCAGGTAATTTTATTGATACACTTTTGGAACTTATATAAAAAAATAAATATTGTCTCCTTATAAAAAAATTCACTTCATCATTAAATACATTGCACGAGAGTTTTCAGCTCATGTTAATGTGTTATTATTTTGATATTGTATAGATAAGTTTTATTAGAAAATAAAAGATAAACTGTAAAAAAAATCATAAATATTAATCTACATAAAAGTAAAATTAATAAGAAAGCAGTATACATCTAGAAGATAGAGATTTAACAAAAAAATCATAATTCTCTGATTGAATAGGGGTTTTATTATACATCTTAAAGGGCAAATAATAAATGTAAATAATAAAAAATATAAAATTATAAACGAAAACAAGAAGTAACAATGTAGAAAGAATTAACATGTTGGTAATCTTTTTCAAATTGAAATATCTTTTTATTTCGTAGCACAAACAAACTCCTAAATAAACACACGCAATACGGGGAAAATAAAGAGTAAAACAGAATATTAACATAATAAAGCTTTCAATAACACTCTCCGTTTCACTGATTTGGTAAGCGACTGTTTAATGTAAGCACCGCAAGTTAAACGTAAGAATTATTAAAAACTTTTTATAAAGTAAACAAGATAAATAAAAAATTTAATAATTAAAAATTAATTATAATATTTATGGTTTCTCTAAATTTATAACAATTATTTCATAACTTTAAAATAATTTTAATTTTCACCAAATATCTGACTAATATGGAAAAACCATTATATTAAACTTTATTAATATTTTACATAATTCAAAAGATTTCCTGGAACTGAATTGGAAATTGTTTTTTCTAAACTGTAACAATATTTCATTTTATCTATTTTATCAACTCATTAAGCATCAAAAGTTTTCTAAAGAATTCTGTAAAATAATTATGCTAACACATGTACAAGTTCCTTAAAAATCATGTTATTTATTTTGATTTGAAAATTAATATTTTTAATTACTTAATTTAGTTCCGAAGAACATTTTAATTACTTAATTGATCTTGATATTTACTAATCAAATGCAGTTATGTAACAAAAGAAAACATCCTATACTTTAATTTTTATGATTATATTCGCTGAATCAGAAGTTGTAGCTAATATTTCTACGAAAATTAAAGCTTTTACTTGGAATTAATCTCAGAGGTGAATGTATTTAGTTTGATATAATTTTCCCAGAATCAATCTAATATCTATGTTATTAACTAAAAATCCGCAAGTGCTTTTCGATTCCTCCCTAATTATAATAATACAATATATAAGTTTAATTCTACTGTTTGAACAATTTATTTCTAACTTCCTTCGAAAACCCTTACATAATATTTTTTTCTTTTATGTAATATACATTTAAATTTAAAAAAAAAATTTCAAAATCACTCTTCAAAAATTATATTAAATTTATCCATCTAATTTAAGTTTGTTACTCTTTTTCAATGTTCTGAGTATGAAACATGTAACTTAACAAAAAAAAAATAAATAAAAATAAAAATAAAAATAAAAATAAAAAATAAAAATAAAATAAAAATAAAAAAGCATATAGATTTCAAAATTTACAAATGAATAAAATAATCGCACTAAAAGTACAAATTAGGAAACAAAATAATAATATATTTTAATGCCATTTTTGCCAATGATTTCATATGTTCAAGCCACCAGAATTTCAACACAGTTTCATAGGTATGATGCAAGATGATAATTTGCATGGATAAATGAGTTATTTGAATGGTGCGTACGGTTACAGTTAAGAGAAAATCACGCCCAAATGAATGATGAGTTTCGATTACCTGGCAGTATTATTAGCCGTCGCAGCAGAAGATAGCGTGGAATTGAGCAGTAATCAGGAGAACTCTTGGTTGTTCCAAATGAGAATTCCGAATAATTTCAAATTATAACTGATTAGTTTTCTACAAACATGGAGGAATAGATTCGGTCTGCATTTAGCGCACCGTTTAATGAAATCCTAGTCGTAAATAGCTGTTACTTTTGCAATACTGGGATTCAAAGTTTCAATTCTTAAAGATTTAGTTCAATTTTTAAATAGATTGATTATTCATCACATTTTGAGATTCATTATTCGTCATATAAAAGTTATTTAGAATATTATAATTTTTCAATTTAGATTTTGAGCAACATTCAATGTTCCTCTCTGGTATCCATGAGGTTATTCACATGAGGATATAAAATTAAGACAAACTCTTGTTTTTTTTACCTGAATTCTAAAATAATGGTTTACTTATTACAAGCATTTGAGGAGGAAAAAATCGCAAACGTTTGAAAGGTTAAGGACCAGAAAACATTACAGAAGTTTTCTAGGGAAAAATGACTTGTTAAATAAAGAATACATTCCATTCTCAATATGCAATGAGTTAAGACACTTTTTTAATAGTGAAAAAGTTTGTTATTCAATTTTTTGATAACCTTACTCGTGCTATTCATCTTATTTAATTAAATGTTGTTTAATTTATAGAAAAAACACTAAAATTGGTACAAAATTCTATAAAATAATTATTCAAAATATAGTGAGTGAACCTCAAACAGTTAAAATTTTTATGGCAATGGTCATCCATTTAATGGATATTGGAAGGATTATTCAGAAACTTTATGAGATTAAAGTAATCTACCTCAAATTGGAATAGATGATAAATTTCATACTTGTTAAGGAAAATGAAAGTTTCAGAAATTGAGGTTGGTCTTTTGCAATCCATAAAAAAAATAAACATTAGTTCTTTTGTATTTACCAACTTTGCTTGATAAACATTGCGGGCTCTTATGATATCTCAATGATTGAGAGTGAATTTTAAAAAAACATTAGGCATTATCTTTAAAACCAGGGAGAATTGTTTTTATAGCATCAACACTGGACACAAACACTCATGTGATCTTTTCTTATGTTCACCATATGATATAAAATATAAGAAATGTTTAAAAATAAGAAAACAAGATGCATTCAATGCCTAAGTAATTATTTGTCTTACGTTCTGTCGTTAGCAACATTTTTAATTCTTTATTTTCATTCAAAAAGCATTGCTAGAATATTAAAAAATCTCAGAATGTTAAATCTTTCTCTTGTGACATCGAATGTTTATTGGACGAATAAGCTGCCATGTTGCATTCAAAAAGCTCAACATTTTGCAAAAGAAAAACTTAATGAGTACTTTATGCTTTTATACTTTACAGAATTGTACTTTCTAGCTATGCTTAATTCAAGCATCCTGAAGCAGAGGTTTGTATTAAAAAATTTTACTTAACGAATTAAATCCTTATTGTTGTCCAAAAAATGAATGTGAAAAAACAGACCAAACGGAAAACAGTAGATGTTTGAATTTTTTTATTGAAAAGGAAATGGATTTTAAAATAGGGTTAAATACTGTATAAACGTTGATTAGTTTCCGAAAACATATTCCCCAAAAAAGCAGCCAAGATCACGAGATCTCTACGTTCATTAATTCACAGTCGATATCCTCTCGGTTATTCCCTCACCAAATATTTCTTTTCTTTCATAAATGTGCTGCAAATATGTCAAAAACCAAAGAATTAATGAGAAATTAATTACATCCCATCAAATTGAAATTGTCTATCGAAAATCCTAATTCTTATTAATCGTTATTTTCAACAAAAGATATAACTGAGTATCAAGTAAAAATGACTATAAGATTTTAGAAAATGTATAAATTAATTTGAAACATCATTTCACTTTGTTTTGTATATTCACAATCTAATTGTACGAAATTTTATTTCAGGTTATTATGACAAATAGTTAACGCGATGTAGAATATGCTTAAAATTTGTTTCTTGGGTTTGAAAATTATAATCAAGAGAAATGCTCGCCTAAATGAATGATGAGTTTCAGAATCCGCATTGTGTAATTAGTAACTGCAACCACGGCTTTCGAACAAAGTGCTAATCAATACATTTATTGCAAATTCCGTTGACGCTTAGGACACTTTCTAGTTACTAATTAGTTGTCAAATACTTGTTCTCAAACATGAAATTCGTTACGTTCTCTTACAGACTTTGTTCTATATAAAAAGCCTTGCCTATAAAGATGAAAGTGAGCTTTCAATTGCGATTTTACAATGATAAATATTTTATTTTTCTTATATGCTTTTAATCTTTTAGTAATATTTTAATACTTTCATAATTTATTCCCAAAAATATTAAAGAATGCATTAAAAGATGATTAAAGAATCATAAATGATTTACGTTATGAAGATTTTCCGGTATCGTTTTAAAAGCTAATGTCTTTATAAATTCACAATTTGAGCAGTATTATGATATGTGGACATCTTATCTTTCAAACTTTTTATATCCTTAAGACTCACTTTTTTGTTTTACTGAATTGTTTTTATTCAGTATACCAAAAAATTGAATAAAATACTACAAGAATATTTTCCAGTTGATTGTTCAAATTTTTTGTATTCTTGGTATTTTTAATAATATTTACTGTGCTCAAATATTAATTATTCGCAGCAAAATTATTTACATTGTTTAAAACATGCTTTTATGTATCTATCTATTCTTAACATCTAAACAATTTAAAATGCATAATCGAAATAGCATATGTGTGTGATGATATAAATATTAAAAGCAAAATACAATATCTTGAGCTAATTTTTTTGTCTTAGCAGAGCTGATATAAATCTAATTTAAGAGAGTTCAATCTGATTGAAAAAAAGAAATTATATGTTTTTCAAAGCAGTCAAAATATCTGATGTATATACAATTCAGAAGAAGTTGTTTTTTTAGCATATTAGGTTATATTTGTTCTTATGAAAATTATGAAAAAAAAAAATTATCTCTTTTCAAAGATTCTTTTTTTGTAACGCATTTATAAATTACTTATAAACTGAAAAATACTTGCAAAAAATCAAATATTTTAAGAATAAATTTTTAGTAAAAAATGAATTAATTTTCAAAATATAGGCTTTTTTCTAATATAATTCGTAAAATATTCGTAAAAATATTTCGTGGAAAAATTGATATACAGACGATTCCAATGACAAAAAGTACATCATTTAAAACATCTAAAAGATTGGAAATATAAAAGAATCCTTTCAGTCTCTGGGAATACTCATTAATTTATATTAATCAAAAGTAAGACTTGATACATTTAGCTATTTATATTACTTTTATTTAAAACAATTTATTTAAAAATAATTTTAAAATTCTGTTTGCAAAAGTACTCACTTTATTTTGAAAAAGTTAATAAAATAAAAAGTAAAGAAATTATAAATAAAATTATTCATCAAATGGTATAAAAGTAGTATGCCAAATGATGATACAAAATTAATGATTTCAAATGCAAAGAACTTTAAAGCTAGGTCACCTAATTTGGGAATTCAATACGTTAAATTCCATATATCTATATATATCATAATGTAATGGTTAAAGCATATGGAATACATTAAACATTATCAAAATGGACTATACTAATCAGTAAT